>JBBPRU010000213.1:0-12656 GCA_038093245.1 Boletus holoroseus
GATACTGGTAATGATTGTATTGGTACAGCCATGCGCCATGGCGCGAAGTCTGTGACGAACTTCGAGTTGTTGCCCAAGCCACCCGGCTCCCGGGGAAGGGATAATCCATGGCCACAATGGCCTCGGTGGGTTACATTAACCTTTAGTTATATGCGATGCTCACTGTATGCGTGCAATGCAGGATATTCAGGACCGATTATGGACACACTGAAGTCGCAGCCCATTTCGGCAGTGGTGAGTAATATACGTTTAATGCATATTCACAACTGAAGTTCTCTTTAGATCCCCGCGAATACTGCATTTCTACCAAAGACTTCGTCTTGGATGACAGTGGCAAGTTGAAAGGATTGAATACTGGTGTGTATCTTGCATGGATACCTGGTTACTGTCTGACTGATCTGTGATTGCCTCAGTTCGTGTTGAGTGGACCAAAGATTCTGGAGGTCGCTGGAAGATGGAGGAAGTTCCTGGTTCGGAGAAATTCTTCCCAGCCCAGCTAGTCTTCCTTGCTCTCGGCTTCCTCGGGCCTCAAACCGAAATTATCAACGCTCTTGGTGTGAAACAGGATGGACGTTCGAATATCCAAACTGCCAACAAAGTATGTACGATTATCATGCATTGGAGTTGAGTTAACACCCCCTTCAGAAGTACGCGACAAATGTCGAGGGCATTTTTGCCGCTGGAGACTGCCGTCGTGGACAATCTCTCATTGTTTGGGGTATCAAGTAAGCGGTTTCGAGTAGCATACATTCCAGATACTCAAGATTGAATATCTCTAGTGAGGGTCGTGTGGCGGCCGCTGAAGTGGATGCGTGGCTCAGCAACGGGTCGACCCGGTTGCCCAGTGCCGGCGGTATCAAAGCTAGGGTAAGTGTACGTCAGACTCGCATCGTAATCTTAGCTAATGGTTTGACGAAACAGACGTTTGTGCCACCTCCGAGCAAGTTGCCCAACAGTCCGAAAGTCGAAGTGTAACTACAGAGGAGGGCTGGTTGTTGAGAGATCGTACGGTGGAGGCAGCGGTTTGGGGTCATCTAGAAGGCGTTACAGTTAGAGCTGATCAAAGCCAGATACATACTGGGTCTTTATCTGAGCAATCATATGCAAGTTTGGTTGTAATATAGTCATATCGCTCAGTTATTTTATTGTACCTCTGCAGCCTACAATCAAGGTTTTATTGCTGCTCACCATTTCTCCGTTTGTAACTCGAGGCCCAACTTCGTGTTCGACGTTCGATATTCGGTTTTGACTGGATTAACGCCAAGTTTCGAGGTATCTAACGATACATATATTGTCCACAGATCTGAGAACAGCATTACCGATTAAACATAAGAAAATACCAGCATCGGTACAAGGATTTATGTATGCGCACAACTAAATCATCCTTGAATTCGTCAGACATGTAGCATTATCTATTCTTCGTAAATGCGGACAAAACCTTTGCCCCACTTTTCCATCACGGCGCAGCCTCCCTCGGTTGGCTGTGTGAAGGCGATTTGGCCTTTGGTAGGGTCAAGTGGACATCCATGTATAAAAGTGGCGGCAGCAGCAGATAGTAACCGGGTTGCGATGCCTTGGCGCCGATGCGCCGAGGGGACAAAAAGTCGGGGTATTCCGAGCGGAGTGGGTAGTGGGCTAGGGTGACAAAAGAGTCCGGAACTCGCGTCGACAGCTATGAGAGATTGTATGCGGGAGGGAGAGTTGCCATGACGATCTCGCGGGCCGAGTGAGATAGTGGCTTCCGACGTAGCGATTGCCATGGCAGTTGAGATACGTTGAGCAATGACACAGCCCACAATCTTCTCGCGGCGCGCATTTGATGATGGAGAAAGCAGGAAGAGATATGCCTTGGAGCACTTGAGGATTGACTCTGTCAATGGCGGAGATGCGAGCGCTAAATTGATGGTTTCCAGTAAGTGAGCGAGCTAGGTGCTCGTCAACATGGAGAATCCGAGTGCTGTCATGAGCCGACCTTTGTTCCGATTTTTCCACCCACACTCGCGGGGAAACAGATGATGCGCCCCTTTGTGCCGTCTCTGAGCTTGACACTGGTGGCAACTTCGTCCACGCTGGCTTTGAGAAACTCGCGTTCCTCTTCTTTTCCCCACTCCATGCCCCTTTGAACTCTGCCACAGTGAGAGCGGTGTAGCGCCTCGTCGTCTGGAGCACCCTTTGTGTAGGAAAGACCGCAAAGTGAGCAGGTCTTCAGGACCGAGGAATCGAGTGCAAAATGGAGCTGGGTCAGGGACTGTTGGTTGGTGCGCGGTGCTCCTGGCTTGCGTTTGGCGAGGGGGAGGCGTTTCCTAGGGGCAGGGACATTCTCGTTGGGGGTATCTGTGGTGGGCCGCTTGAGTGTGCGGGCAGAGTATGTGCGGGTCATGACGGCGTGTGATCAACGGAACGTCAACGCGTCGCGTCCGTCGGATCATGGTAGGCACGATCACGTGGTATCGGCGCAGCTTTATCTAATTCCCGTGCTTCCAATTGTCTCACCTCGGTGGCTCGGACGGCCAGACTGCTGGGGTCGTCCTGATCCTAACTTACCCACTGTCCAAATCCCCTTCTTCCATTAGTTCCACATTCCCTTGCAGCGAGGCTGCGACCTCATACCCTTGTCATTTTGGGCATATTAATATCTACTTTGACCGCTGCTCAGCCAACTTTTAGAAACCCAACGGCCTTTTCGTGCGCCTCTTAACATGTCGCAAAGCCATGATGCACACTCCCCCCACATTCCTTACGACCCTCTGCCCCTGGAGCACGACTCGCGAGACACCGTCTATCGCGATACCCCTTCTCCTCGCGCTTCGAGCTTTGAAACGTCCCCCGTCGAGCTGTCCACCTTCTCAGAAGGTATGCCCCAAGCTACAACACCTCCGCGTTTTCTCCCCGGGGCCCGCCACTTAGAAGGCGACGAGTATCGCAATTCGATCGTATCGCACAATACGTTCTACAGCGCACCCTCCGCACTCAATTCTTCTGTCTATGCGCTTCAATCCGATTCTGCTGGTGCAGAACTCATGGGGTACCGGGATGACTCGGGCCGTGGTACTCCTGATCCTGCCGAACCCCATCGTTATCTTGAGGAGAAGCGTTCCGCGTATCCCTCACCGCGTCTCAAGTCAAAACGTGGTGTCATTATCCTTGCATCCATCGCCGCAGCGATTATCGTCATCATTGCAGTTGCCCTGCCTGTGTACTTCGCAGTTATCAAGCCAAAGTCAAACAACGCCGCAGCAAGTCCCGCGAGTACAACATCAGGCGGGACGGGCAGTGGCAGCGTTGCTGTAGTTACGGGAGGAAATGGTAGCACCATCACTACCGAAAATGGGACCACCTTCACCTACATCAATTCGTTCGGCGGTACATGGTACTGGGATCCGAATGACCCATTTAACAACAATGCCCAACCGAATTCCTGGACGCCCCCTCTCAACCAAACATTTAAATTTGGTACTGATAAGATATTCGGGTATGTCATTTTCGTCGACGTTTCATTTTCCCCGCCTGACAACTGGCTACCACTACAGGGTCAACCTCGGCGGTTGGCTTGTTACGGAACCAGTGAGTTTTCGATATCAGCGGCGCGGTTTTAGCTGACTCATCTTGCCCACAGTTTATGCGAGTGTCCTCTTTGTATTCAATCTAACCTTGCACAGTTAACATCCCCACAGCGTACCTGCCCTCTTTGAAAAGTACCAAAGTACGACACCTCAGGCCATTGATGAATGGACCTTAAGTGAAGCCATGGCAGCTGACACTGACAACGGTGGTCTCAGTCAGTTAGAGGTTCACTATCAGTCGTTCATTGTGAGAAATTGTCTGTCAAAATGTGTGTTTTGTCGTGTCTTACCCTCTTGATAGACAGAGCAGGATTTTGCGGAAATCGCGGGTGCTGGGCTCAACTTCGTGAGAATACCTCTTCCGTATTGGGCCATTGAGACTCGTAGCGGCGAACCCTTCCTCGCCAAGACTTCTTGGCAGTAAGTGCCGCAAACAAGCATGCTTCTCTCGGCCTGACAGATCAAAGATACTTCCTTAAGGCGGTCCAGTGGGCTCGTAAATATGGCATTCGCATTAATCTTGACTTCCACGCCCTCCCTGGCAGTCAGAACGGCTGGAACCACTCTGGAAAGTACGGCTCTATTAATGTGCTTAATGGACCGATGGGACTGGCAAATGCACAGCGATCCTTGGATTATATTCGGATAATTGCCGAATTCATCTCCCAGCCCGAGTATCGTGACGTTGTGGTTATGTTCGGAATAACCAACGAACCTCAGGGAACTACAGTTGGCCAAGACGCACTGTCCAGATAGTGAGTGTTATTTTCCACAGAATATCACGATTTGTACAACTGATATGTTTTAGCTATCTCCAGGCATACCAAAACGTTCGAATGGCGTCTGGTACAGGGGAAGGGAATGGACCCTATGTATCGCTCCACGATGGCTTTTTTGTGCTTTCGGAATGGGCTGGTTTCCTGCCTAATGCCGACCGCACTGCTCTCGATGATCATCCTTATATTTGTTTCGATAGTCAGTCTGATGCCCCAATGTCATCATACGCTCAGACGCCTTGCAACACTTGGGCCTCGAATTTCAACACGTCAATGGGTGCTTTCGGTCTCACCTCTGCAGGTGAATTCAGCAATGCTGTCACAGATTGCGGATTGTGGGTCAATGGCGTGGGCCTCGGCACGCGTTACGAGGGAACTTACACTGGCAACTGGCCTGTCGTAGGTAGCTGCACTCCTTGGACTGACTGGCAAAATTGGAACACCACGATGAAGACAGGCATTTTGAACTTCGCGATGGCAAGTATGGACGCTCTCCAAGTACGTGTGTTCATCTTGCGCTCGAGTTACCCTGTCATGAATCACGCATGACAGAATTGGTTTTTTTGGACTTGGAAGATTGGTGCTTCTTCAGCTACCGGTGTCGTCGAATCGCCGCAATGGTCGTATTCCCTTGGGTTACAAAATGGCTGGATGCCCCGTGATCCCCGCACAGCTTCCGGAATATGTGCAGACAAAGGTATATGGAGTCCACCACTTCAACCCTGGCAAACAGGTGGAACGGGTGCTGGTCAAATCCCGGCGTCCGTCACTCAGGAGTACGCCTGGCCACCCGCCACTATCAGCAACGCCGGAGCGGTGACTTCACTCCCTTCCTACACACCTACTGGCACTGTCGCCACGTTGCCACCACCTACCTTCACCGTCAGCTCTGGCAAGTCTGTCGCAACCGCGAATGCGGGGAAGGGATGGCAGAATCCCTCCGACACTGCTGGAGAGATGGTTGCCATTGCGACATGCAGCTATCTTAATCCTTGGATTGGTCCAAGTGCAGCGCCTCCTTCACCTTTGTGCTAGAGTGGAAATGCTGCGCGCGCTGTCGCCAGGTCTGCAATCACCCCTGCCCCTCAGGCTTAGTACAATTGTTCTCGTAAGCTTTTCGCCTCTGGACATTCCCTTTGTATGGGTTTTATGGGTTGGTTGGCCATCGGACGTTCAGCCTTGTCTTTCGTATTCCCTTGCGCTTGAATCTTCCTCCGTGATACCCACGGACTTCTTGGACTAATACTACCACATATTCTAATATTGTCGGCTGATTTCATGTACCTGTGTCGATAGCCCGATATTGTTGTTTTATTACTTAGATACAAAACAATTGACAGGCACTGTAACCACCAGCAAGTCCTAGCCTTGGCTTTGCCAGTCGTCCGAGCAACTTGTGAGATCTGATCAGTGTTCCCCGCTAGTAGTGGCGTAGCGATCTTCCAGATCCTCCTGCCCACCGAAGCCACCTTCAAAATCACGATCGGCACTTGGAGCGGTGTTCAGGCTTGTGCCCTCTTTCTCCCGAGCACGAATGGCAGCAAGTTGGGCCTGCTCCTGTTCCAAGTGGTCCAGGTCAGTCTGTCAATATCACAGGGGGGAAGCCACCCATGAGGCCAAGAGTTATGTACCTTTTCGCGCACGTGTCGGGCTTCCTCCCCTCGTTCCTTGGACGTCCATGCGTTGTTCTGAATGGAAAGCACCAAGCGTCGTGAGCTGTGACGAGATCTCAGACGAAGCACAACTTCGTACAAGTGTACCTGCCCTGCCAGCCATGTGGATGTGTAATATGGGTAAAAAAATTGACGACGATGGGTTTCACCGTTTCAGGGGTTGGCAGACACGACGCGCCACACGTGCTGTCGTAACGGGGGTGCTACTGGAGATTGCAGCTACTTCCGGTCAGCGCAGTTGAGCTGTTCGTCTCAACAAGTGATTCTTGTTTTCTGGTCGACACGTGTCAACGAAAAAAATAGATTTGTTGCCCTTCGACAATATAGATCATGTGTAGTATAGGAATCCGATCCAACGAAATGTGATAATTTCCGCCACATCATGACAGCTCGGCTGCCACGCTAATGGTACAAAATGGGTGACACCTCTGACGAATACCGAGGACTTGTATGACCATGTGTGCATCAAGGAATGTGACGTCGCCAATCCATGGCGGGTGGTAACGTCCGTAAACAATCATGAACCTGAAAGAGAGATCCGCCTTCATGACGATAGCACAGCTATCGGATCACTGAAAACCCGTCCTGAGGGGTGGCCACGTCGAGTGGCGAGCTTGGTTGCGGACTGAGAAATTTTGGCACACGACCAGACCGCTTCCCCCGGGGACCGGGGTAGGCGAGTATCCTGGTATAGTGACATGCGGCGGCGTGGCCGAGGTATCGACGAATTATGAAAAGGGTATTTTCTGGGAAATGTTGGCTGTGATGTATCGGTGGGAAAGCAAGTATTCGACGACCGCGGCGGGGGGAAGGTAGGATGGATTTTTGCCGCAAATCGAGAAGCAATGGACACAGAGCTGAGTGTTGAACCGCATAGCGTTTTCAGGTCACCAGAGCTCTTAGACAGAGCACTACCCAAATCCACTAGAGTACGGAGTGAAGAGCGAGGGGACAAGTTGGACTCCCGTGGAGTAGGGGCCCTGGCGAGGATGCCGAGCTCGTAGTAAGCCTAGGGAACCTGTTAAATACGGGTTGAAATGACCAGCGAATTCGATACAGACCTTTGAAACCCCTAACGAGGAGACGGAAGGGAAATGTGCCGGCCCGTGATCACCATCGCGGAATGCACGGCGAAGGTCTCTGATGCCTGAAACGCGTCTTAACTTCGACGCTTGAGCTACCGGTGGTACTTCAACAACTTTGCAAGGCTCGTCTTCGTCCGCATCAACAACATCCTCACATGTAGCAGGCATTGACATGATTACGGAAGCGATACGAGAGCGAAGCCTCTGTATGCGCAGAGTAGTCATTTGGCCAGGCTCATGTAGCGGGTAGAGAAAACCAGATTGACGCGACTCTGACGGTTGAGTAGCAAGTTCAGATTCTGAAGACGCGCAATTGGCATCAGTCAAGAGCCGGTTCGTAGATAGTAATGGAGAGACATACGAGAGAGGAGTGTTGTAGATGATGTGCTACGTTGGTCCAGATCACTGTCGAGAGTGATATCACTCAAGGGGTCTAGAAGATCGGCACTGTCGAGATCGGCTTGCGAGGAACAACTATAGGGTGGCAGCGAGGTTGAACTACAAATCCTGAGATGCCGTGTCCGTGTTGATGAACCGGCGCGTCGAGAAGACGAAGAGTCCAGCAGACAACGCTGCTTGCGAGGTCGAATGGCTAGGAAGTCGTTCTGGCACGACATTTCTTTCCTATGAATGGAGTAGTTGGTAGTGGTACAAGTTGATGTTTCTGGGTGTGTGAACGTAAGTTGATTTCTGCCAGACTGTTCGGCTATAACACGGCCACGAGGCTTCGGACGAACCTGGGAATTCGGAGGGCTCCATGATCCATCTGCATCAGAACCGTTGAGAAGCCCATCGCATTCTGCAAAGCGGGTGTCATGGCACTAGGACTCTGGGTCATGGCACATCACCCTGGTACAAGTCAGTGAAGAGAACGGGTTCAACTTACTTGGATGAGTCCGTCAATTCAATCTTTGTTTGGCATCGGCTTGCGATCCAAACAACCTTCCGGAATATACGTCCGGCACCCCTCTTTAGGTACACCATCATGTTCACCGTTCCTTCCCGTAGAACAATTCTTGCACTAGCCCAGTCACGCCCTCAGCTCAATCGCTCCGCATTTCGTGTTCCTTCTTGCACCTCTGTACATCCGTTACGTGCGTCGGCGCTGCTTCGCTCACCCTTATTACGGCCGCAGTGGGGTCAACAGCAATTCTCCACGTCGTCTCGTCCGCAGGTCCAATATACGCGATTCTCTAATGGGTACACCTACTACAGTCGTCGTCCGGATCGGGATAAGGTTGCAAAGATACTCGTATTCGTCACCGCTGCGGGTGCGGTGTATTATGTCGCCCAGTATGTCGTAAACTCCATCGCGCTCGTGCTGTTCACGAACTCCACCTTCAATAGTCTCGAGCAAGTGCCAGAAACAGGCAGATGGAGGTTTATGGACATAAGTCCAAAATTTGAAACCAAGCTCGAGAAAGCCTCCTATGAGTCGCTGCTATCAGAATTCGAAGGCAAGATCCTGCCCGCTCACCACCCTATAACGCACCATGTCCACCGCGTCGTTTCCGGCCTCTTGGAGGCTTCCGACCTCGGTGTCCTTCGCTCTAGTAATCCTCGGAAGTCACCCTCAGATGATGATGGCTTTTGGCAGGATGATCCTTTTGCTGCCGCACGCCCTCACGACCCTCACACCTCTCCAGGTAGAGGTGGGATGGAATGGAATTTACTTGTTGTAAACGACCCCAAGATGGTCAATGCTTTGGCTAGCTTCGGTATGTAATACATTGGGGCCCTGTCACACTCACCGAATACCCATTTCTTCAGGTACCATCGTCGTTTTCACTGGAATTTTGCCCGTTTGTAAGAATGAAGCAGGATTAGCAGCTGTTGTCGGCCATGGTATGTGTTTCTGCTTATCGGCTTCGTGGAACCTATCTCGAATTTTGGTCCAGAAATAGGGCACGCTGGTATTGTGTTCTTCGTCTTCCCGTGAACAATGTTGATGTGTTTTAAGTTGCACGTCACGCGTCTGAACGCTATTCATCCTCCAAGGTACTCATATTGTTGGCAATCTTGTTACAAGCAGTCGGCATCGACCTTGGCGTCACTCGGATGTTGAACTATCTCCTATTCAAACTACCTAATTCGAGAACGCAGGAATTGGAAGGCAAGAATGGTGTTTCTAATGGGCAGTCCAAGTCGTTAAGAGCTAATCGGGAATAACAGCCGATACGCTCGGCATGCGCATTGCTGCAAAAGCGTGTTACGACCCTCAGTCTGCAGTAGAGTGAGTTTCTTCTTCTTCGCTATCACGGTTTCTTCACGTCTGGTTTCAGGATGCATACACGCTTGGCGCGAGCCAGCGAGAGTGGTGGTGTGGGTTCTTTTGAGCTCCTACGCACGCACCCGGTTCCAGAGCGTCGGATCAAGGTGAGGAAGTCGTCTGCCTTGTTGTCAGACGTAGATAAGAGCTCCATCGTGCAGCACCTCGAAGAACTCGTCCCTGAAGCGTACGAAATACGCGCCGCCAGCCCTCGATGTGCTGGTGTCCGTGAATCCATTGAACAATTTCTTGGAAGCGCGAGTCGGTGGGGTCAATAATTCTTGGACAAGGATGGGGTGACTTGAATGAACGTAACATCGATGTCCTCGATGCTGCTATGTCTGTACTTGGTTTCATACATGCTATCCACTAAGTACGAGGAGACTGACTGACGAGCAAAACAAACAAGGTCCCAGAACATAGACGTAGATATAACTACTACAAGAACGTGACGAACAGCGAGTTCACCAAAACGAATGACAGTAACAGTCCTTGAAAACCAAACAAGGGACGATGTGATAGCTGTTCCCCCGAAGCATAATGCGAACCCGACGTGAGAGTACTATATCCACATAAACCTGAGTCATTGAGGTCGCTGCTGGGGACTAGGACGACTGGAACACCACCCTTGCCGTACTCTGTCTGGACCGTGCCGTTGCTGCCCACAGGCCATTGGGCGCAAGTGAGAATACTACGCGATGATCACACATCAGTATACAGGAGTTGTGCCAAGCAGTACTCACTTGACGAGAGGTGTGCTCGGTGGGTACGGTGTGTACACCGGAATACTAACGTTCTTAGGCTGGCGTAATAACGTCTCGAAACTCGGATTTGCAGCACTATCTTTACAGACGTACCGGAGATCCGATGTTCGTCAAAATTGAGACTACACTGCCTTTCAAGATGGCAATGCCATCGTTCGTGGAAGTGAGAACTTGCATGGTCGAATTAAGCCAGTTAGTATTGTTAATTAGGGAGTTGCGAAGCTGCGAGGAGGTTATTGAGAGTGAAGTTCGCGAACAACCGGTGTTACCTGGTTCATCGTCGATATTAACTGGTATGTCGTGGTATTGGCATATCCAGATGTCCACAGTGGTTCACGATTCCACTTGAAATGCGTCGAATTCGTGTCAGGTATTGTAAAAAAAGGCACGAGGGGCGTTTTACCGGGTCGGTATTTCCACTGAAGCCTTGCTCCTGCCCATAGTAAACAATTGGTATACTGTGGCAGGAGATCAGGGAGGAAGGAGAGTGGTAATTGGAATGACTTACCCGTCTGACATGAAATTGAAAATCATTGCATTACTAGCAACGTTAGAAAGATGAGAAGGACCGGAGATTGTTATCTCTTACTAAAGACTTTGGGGGTCAACAGACAGATTGTGCCAGCGCGGGACATCCTGATTCTCAATAAAGTTCCCAAGTAGTCCATAGTCCTGGGTAGCGGTTGTTAGGCAGACAAGTCCATGCTAGGTAAGGATTGTCTCGATCACCTTGAATTTCTGCTGCGACTGAACTATCATGTCCGTCAAGGCACTCATATTTTGCTGTCCAGGTATGGTGAATGCATTGACAAGGGCGGTATACACGGGATAATTTAAGACTGCATCTAGAGCATTGGGTCCTTGAAACACAGCAACCTCGCTAGGAAACGTCAGAAACGATAGATATGATGGTGAAGCGCGCACTCGATATCCGAATCGAAAATCTCGCCGATGCAAAATACGCCAGCTGCAGCGCAGAAGCCCGGCCAAAAGTCAATGTTGACGTATCTAAGGTCCGTGAAGGAGGGTTCGGAGGGGTAGGTAGGAGGGCTTACTTGGCAGCTAAATGAGTGTAAGACCCTGACGAGAGGATGAGGGACGAGAGAACGGACCGTCGATGCGAATACCGTCAATACTGTATTCACGTACAAGGGACTGGATCCAGTCCCGGAACGCCGAGACCACGGTGGGATCTTCTGTGTTTATGTCCGGCAGAGGAACTGTGGTGTCGCCTAGCCAGCAGCGTTCTTCGCTCGTGGCGTTTGTCCAATCTATGGCGCAGTATGGATGGTATTGCGACTAATATGAATATGCAAGTGAGCATGCATGGAACTTGATTGTATATGCTTCTGACCTCCTCCGTGAACATATAGGTGGACAGGTCTGGGTTGGTCGAGGTTGCCATGACATCGTTGGTGATTACATCTACCATGAGGTACCTTGAACACGACGATGGAGTGAGGGGTACCAAAGGAGAATGGGATGACGGACATTCCACGATCGTGCAGCTCACGTGAGAGGGATTTCAAGTCATCGGAGGTGCCGAATCTGTCATTGAGCTTGGTCGCATTGGCAATCCAGTAACCGTGATATGGATCGCCGTAGGGAGTGGTGGGCCCTTGATAATTCTGGGACACGGGGCTAATCCAGACTGTGGACGGTGAGGAAACCAAACACCGTGTAGAGGGTTGACATACTTGCAGTGAAGCCAGCGTCCTGGATATAATCCAGGTTTTCACGGATACTGTGACGCGCGTCAGAAAGACGCGTTTGAATGCAGGACAGACTTGATCACGTATTCCAAGTACCACCACACCAAGTGCGCTTTCCCGGATCACAGCTTGTCAGGTCTGCTCCACTCGGCAAGGCATAACGGTCTACGATGATCCTAGAAATGAAATGAGACAATGACAAGCGGCAGTGAGAAAGAAATACTGATAAATAGAGCGTCCCCTCCAGTCGTTGGCAGACGCGGCAAGAGAGAGTGGCAGTAGCTGCAAAAGCAGAAAGAACAGAATGAGTGACATGGTTCATGGGACGAGCAAGTTGGACAGACGGGCACTCGAGCACTGAAGCTTTGAAGTACTGATCACCAAGCTATAAAGAGGAACGAAGTGGCCTGCGATGTGCCCAGCATCGGAGGCATCTTCTGGTCCTGGCACAGCCACTGCCATATCAATGTCTCATCCTGCCAATTCCTCACTCACCCGCTACGGTTGCTTCGTAGTTCTCTGGGTCCTCACGCTCTCCTTCCAGGTAAGTTTCTAGTCCGTCTCCTTTTCTCACTCTTTCATTTCCCCCCACCAGTACGGCTACCACATTTCCGCACTCAACCAACTCCAGGCAGTCCTCACATGCCAGCACATCGTCCCCGATTCTTTCTATGGCCTCCCCACATGTATCCCCATGTCCGATCCGACGTTCTCCCTCGTCACGTCCTTGTTTACCGTCGGCGGTCTTCTCGGCAGTCTCTCTGCTAACCTTGCCATGGACCGCTACGGTCGCAAAGGCGCAAGCCGCTTCAGC
>JBBPRU010000214.1:0-12630 GCA_038093245.1 Boletus holoroseus
CCCAACAATCAGAACTCAAGGATAGCGACAAGGGGTTCCTTGTCACTTCCTACCACGTACGTGTCTCCCTACGCCTGTCATAAAGTATCCAACAAAGTGCGTCGACTCTGGTTTTGTACAGCATGCTTCAGCGCCACCATCGGATTTTGTCTACAACTCCCGTGAATGCCATCTCACCTAGTTGTCAGGCATGCTTGCAAATGGCCAATTCGAGTCCAAGTACCAATGCAACACACGCCATGAGACTGAACTTTGACCCGTGGGCGCACGATAACGTTCAACGAGTGCATATACTTGAAATTGTTGTAGACAACGTCATACGGGTTTATCACTGGACCTCTCTACCTCCGACGCGTGTTTCTCGCTATCCCCCGCGTTCTTATTGTCACCAACATACACCGTCTTGCGGTTCAACATCGAGTACTCCCGCAAGAATAATGTCAACATCAGTGCAATCCCAGCCATCACGGTCGTCACCGCCATATCATTTCAATTGAATGCGCCCACACCTGGAGCACCGCATTACGAAAGGTGATGTCTTGGTTGAATTCAGTGCTATACGACGAGATGGACGTCAATCTATATCTAAGCTACTGTATGTCGATCGTACGGATGCCATCTATCAATCCAGTCAACGATGTCTCCTCGCGAACTCGAACCATGATCAAGCTATCCGTCGCAACCCGTCTGTATTGCACACGCCCCAGCGGTGCAAGTAACAGCGCCCCAAACCGCTGCATGAACCGGACGACGAGCCGCAGTGCACGTGTGGCGTGGTCGAACCGAGGAGCACCGCAAGAGAAGTCTTGGTCGAGAAGGGGACTAATCCAGGGATGGATAATAAGTAAACCTTCTACCCCAGATAAGTCGTCCATGGTCTTGATCTCTACGTCCCCGAGCATGGGTGTCGTCGCATTATAAACGTGGAGGTCGGAGTCGAGACCTGATTCCGAGAGGAGGACGAGATCAGTGAGGGGGAAGGCAATACAAGGAAGTCGTAGTCGACCAGCAACGAGCGACAGCGGGGGGAGATCGTGGAGCCGCTCATACAGTGCAATTGTCAGGGAGAGGTCGGAAATAGATGAACGTAATGCTGTGACCATGCTATCCATCTCAGCTGTCTCGATGAATGCTGGAACGTGTGGCGGCATGATTTCGTTGTAAACCTTGAGGTCGGCAGGTAGATAGCTGTTGTGACTACCCGAACTCCCGGACCAAGCAAGGAGTGTGACATTATCCGAACGTGTCAGGATGTATTCCAGGAGGCGACTGACAGCCTGATTGCCCTCCCCATATATAATCGGAATTGCAACATTGAATATGCCGAATAGCGAGTACGCAATATCTTCCTCGCGTGTTGCTTGGCGCATGGAAGCTAGGTAGAGCTTCTCGCGCACCCTGTCTAGACCCGGACGAAGGGTAGCCAAGTCCTGTGTCGCAAAGTTCATTGCTTGTTCCATCTCTGAAAGAATCACATGTGATTCTTTGTGGTTGAACATGTCCAACCCAAGATACGGCTTCCAATCCTCGGTATAGAACTGGATGATGTTGGCCGCAAGGTATTCCTGGTACGTCCATGCGCGAGTGTTCCAGATACTTCTCCAGAGGTCACCAGACTGCTGAAACTCGGACGAGACACCAAGAAGGTGGACGACGGTGAGGGACGAGCCACGATACCATCTGAACATGGCAACCAATGATTCTTGCTGTACCCCCTTATCGAGTTGGTTTACACAACAAGTGTCGCTCCAAGCCCACTGGAAGCGAAGAGAGCGCACAAGTTGGCAAAACTTTTGCAGCTTGCTGTTTGCCGGAGTCGCCGGTAGACCGTAGATTGAAATATTCTCGACTAGCTGGAATGTTGGTTCATTTGGCTGCCACCTGTGGGACAGCATCACATATCGGTAGAACGTCTTCACTGCTCTCTCGATGTGTGCAAGGTCGAGTCGAGTGGTCATTGAGGACCGCAGCTTGTCATAGATCGGGAGTTCCTCGAAGGCTGCTGCCTGCTGTGTTTTATCATAGAGACGACCGGTAGTGGTGTCAATGAGCACACGGGGCATGTGGCCAATAGTCTGGTTGATCACACCTCGAATCATCGGTGTAGCATCGACATATCGATCGCGAAGTTCTATGATTGAAATAAAAATAGACTGCGCGACACGGACGAAATGGCTCACCGCGAGTGTGTGAGTCAGGAGATTGTTCGAGCACCGAGAGCATCGTCTTGAATGCCCCGAATGCTTCACTGTAACGTCCCATGCCTTGTAATGCCGCATGCTTCCTCTCGTATCCCTGATACGATGATGGGTCGAGCTCGATAACCTGAACGGTATGGATCACTGAGGTCTGTTCAATCCAATGTGAAATACGATCCATACCTTGTCTGCATCAGTCAATGCCTCCTCCCACAAACCCATGGCTACTCGCACTTTGCTTCGCTTGAGGAGAATATCACATTGATCCGTCGGACCAAGTGCCAATGCGTCGGAGTACTGTGTAACGGCTGCATTGTGGTCCTGAGACCTCATGGCGGTGTCACCGAGTTTGACCAGCTTCTTGACACAACGTCCTCGAAAGTCTGGGGGGGTTGTTTGAATTAAGTAACCCCGGCTACGTTGTTTTAGGAACCCCTCACCGAGCTCCCACTGTGCTTGCTCATCGTAGTTACCCGTGTCCTCTCCTAGCTCGCTCTGCGATTGTTGGAACCACTTGACTGCCTCTAAAACACGACCATCCCCTTCGAGAACATTGCAGATCGCCCGGTAGATGAAAAACCTTGGGAGCTTCAACTGATCCGAAATCACTTTTTCAGTGAGCGGCTCCAGACTATCACGTACAGCCTACCTTGGTAGCGGCACTCAATGCTTCGTTTATTGAACCACGAATCAACACCATCCTCGCCCACTTGGTCAGCAAGGTCTCCGAAGTCGAGGGACTGAGCGACAATGCAGTATAATAGGCCGCAACCGCTTCGTCATGTTGCTCAGCGCTCGACGCCTCATCTCCGGCTCGGTCCAGCATCGATACACATCGGTTCGTAAACTCTGACGGTAAAGATTGAATATTCTATCCAAATGCGTGACGCGAAAACTCACCAGTGAGCCAGTCCATGATTAACTTGTTGGCTTTCACATTCTCACTTACGGTATTCACGATCTCGAGAAGCAACACCGCAGCATCAATTATGCGGCCCTCAGCATACAAGACTTCGCATTTATGTTTCTGCTCATGTGCACGAAGGATCCGGGCGAGGCTCTCCGCCCTGTGCTGGGAATCGGCATGTTGGGAGCGGAGTTGCTGGACCGATTTTTCGAGATGCATGATTTTACTGTCTGATGGAGGTCGACGTCAACAATGCGCGAGTCAGGGTAGCGCCGATAGATGCACTCACGAATGGACTCGTCGAGGCTACCCGCCCCATGCTGGAAATCAGAGAGCTGGTTGCGCAGTTGCTGAATGATTTCTTCGATTGTTTCTCCGAGATCAGCCCTTTCCACCTCCGTGCGCCGTTTGGCCCGCACCGCGAAAACCTGCAGCAGCAAACACCACGGATTAGCAAACTGTCGTACTCAACGGGATTTTGATGCAAGTGCACTTACATTGTCAGAACATGGGGAGCCAGGGATGTCACGGAGATTACGAAGGGTGACTGTCTTGCCTCCGCCCATCGCAAGGACATTGTCTACTGAGATGGCCAACGACTGGACGCCAACTGAATGCTCGATGATAGACCCGATTTGCTTGTGGGTTGTGGTATCCCAGAATGACAGACATGAATTTGCGCAAGCTGTGATGAATGCGCCATTGCTCGCTAGAGCGATGCAGGTGGGACGGTCGCTGCTGTGGATGCGCCATCGGGAGCACGTCGTCCCGGTGGACACGTCGAGACAGTTGATGTTGCCGTCGTTACATATCGCAAAGAGTTGCTTGCTATCGCTGGTCCAAGCGAGGATTTGGTTGAACGACGGGTTGACTCCGATTGGGATGCTGACGAAGAGGCGGCCATCCCGACTGTCGTAGATCCGAACGGACTCGTGTTCCCATGTCGCAGTGGCGATGAGGCGTCCGTCGGGGGAGAATTTGACCGCAAGGACGGCGTTGTTGTGCTGCAACGGGCCAAGCAGTCGCTGACCAGTCGAGAGCGACCAGACGCACGCAGTCGAGTCCATCGATCCGGTCGCAAATCTCGTCCCATCCGAAGAGACGTCCACTGCAAACACCCAATCGCTGTGTGCTTTCATCCCAGTCACCTTTTCGTGGCTCTCCGCACCCCACACCGTCACCTCCCCACTGTCCGTCCCACTCACCACCCACTTTCCGTCTGCTGACACTGCGATGCTCCGAATGGTACTCCCCGCATCTATCGGCGTTCCGACCTCCATGCCATCTTCCACTCGCCAACGTCGAATCTTTCCTTCCTCACCACCGCTCAAGAAGTGCTTCCCATCAACGAGGAACACCACTGAGCATATGATGTTTCCACCATCGATTTCGATTGGTTTTGCATCCTGTGGGTGAATGGTGCTGGAAGAACTGTTTTTACTCGACTCTTGGGTACACGTCAGTATCGCACTCTTAGACGTCCCAGCCCAGTACTCACTATTCTTTGACCGCCTGCATCTCCTCAGAAACATCCACGGCCTGGTTCTCGTAGCCTCCAGCGTCTCGACCAAGTGCCCATCGTTCCTTGACCGGTTGCTTTTTCTCAGAAACATGGTTGGCCAAGTAACAGAGTGATGGAAAGTTACGAAAAGATGTGCGGTTGTCCGACCATCGATACGGCATCGTCCGTATACATCAGTTCACACAATCTTGGCACTCGAACTTGCAGTTGGGAACAGGAAACAGCAGCTAAATGCGCTACTTCACAAAAGTCATACAACTCAATGAGTCAATTGGAGTGGCTCACAAACGTGTGTTTTGCCTTTTCTTCGTGCTCATGCTTTTGTGTTGCGTTTGAGATTTTGAGTACCTCCTGACCCACATGACACCGGACTCAAGATTAAGCGCGTCGTACAACTTGACTGGTTGGGCACAGTCACGGTGGACGTTCAATACAGGTGAGAGTCCGTTGGCCAATCACTGCATGGTCGAATCGGGCACGTCAGTTTAGACGGTTGCTACACAATAATATCACTTGTCTAAAAAAAAAAAGAATCGGGCGCGTCATGCAGGACGCACGACGCTTCATCGTAATCCTGGACCCTGAACGTTGCACCCAGGCTAAAAGGAAGACGTCAAGATTCATAAAGGAGTGACGATCCGATCTCAAGCGTGTCGGGGCTACACCATCAAACAATCAAGAGGATGAAGGAACGCATTTTTCGAGCGTTGCAGTGCTCTTGCTGTAGAAAAGGATGACGTGGGGATACGATGTAATTGTATCAAACGTCCAAAGTCATTCATCTATATCTATTGTATGTCGATCGTGCGGATGCTGTCTATTAATCCACTCAACGATGTCTCCTCACGGACTCGAACCATGATCAAGCTATCCGTCGCAACCCGTCTATATTGCACACGTCCCAGCGGTGCAAGTAACAACGCCCCAAACGACTGTCTGAGTCGGACGACGAGCCTTACCGCGCGTGTGGTGTGGTCGAACTGAGGAGCACCACACGAGAAATCTTGGTCGAGGAGGGGACTAATCCAGGGATGGATAAGAAGTAGACCTTCCATCTCAGATAAGTCGTCCGTGGTCTTGATCTCTACGTCCCTGAGCATGAGTGTTGTTGTACGATAAATGCGGATGTCGGACTTGGAATTTGATTCTGAGAGGAGAACGAGGTCTGAAAGGGGGAAAGCAATGCAAGGAAGTCTCAGTCGACCAGCAACGAGTGACAGTGGGGGGAGATCGTAGAGCCGCTCATACAGTGCAGTTATGAGGGAGAGGTCGAAAAAGGATGAACGCAATGCTATGACCATGCTATCCATCTCAGCCGTCTCAATGAGTGCTGGAACGTGTGGCGGCATGATTTCGTTGTAAACAGTGAGATCGGCAGGTAGATAGCTGTTGTGACTACCCGAGCTCCCATTCCAGGCGAGAAGTGTGACATTATCCGAACGTGTCAAGATATGTTCCAAGAGGCGACTGACAGCCTGGTTACCCTCGCCATATATCACCGGAAGTGCAACATTGAAGATGCCGAACAGCGAGTACGCAATATCTTCCTCGCGTGTTGCTTGGCGCATGGAGGCTAAGTAGAGCTTCTCGCGCACCCTGTCTAGACCCGGACGAAGGGTAGCCAAGTCCTGTGTTGCAAAGTTCATTGCTTGTTCCATCTCTGAAAGAATCACATGTGATTCTTTGTGGTTGAACATGTCCAACCCAAGATACGGCTTCCAATCCTCAGTATAGAACTGGATGATGTTGGCTGCAAGATATTCCTGGTACGTCCATGCACGAGTGTTCCAGATACTTCTCCAGAGGTCACCAGACTTCTGGAACTCGGACGAGACAGCGAAAAGGTGGACGACGGTGAGGGACGAGCCACTATACCATCTAAACATAGCAACCAATGATTCTTGCTGTACCCCCTTGTCGAGTTGGTTTACACAACAAGTGTCGCTCCAAGCCCACTGGAAGCAAAGAGAGCGCACAAGCTGGCAGAACCGTTGCAACTTGCTGTTCGCCGGAGTCGCCGGTAGACCGTAGATTGAGATATTCTCGACTAGCTGGAATGTTGGTTCATTTGGCTGCCACCTGTGGGACAGCATCACATATCGGTAGAACGTCTTCACTGCTCTCTCGATGTGTGCAAGGTCGAGTTGAGTGGTCATTGAGGACCGCAGCTTGTCATAGATTGGGAGTTCCTCGAAGGCTGCTGCTTGCTGTGTTTTATCATAGAGACGACCAGTAGTGGTGTCGATGAGCACACGGGGCATGTTGCCGATAGTCTGGTTGATCACGCCTCGAATCGTTGGTGTAGCATCGATATATCCATCGCGATGTTCTATTGGAATAAGAATCAACGTGTTATTCTGCGCGAAATGGCTCACCGCGAGTGTGTGGATCAGGAGATTGTTCCAGCACCGAGAGCATTACCTTGAATGCCCCGAATGCTTCACTGTAACGTCCCATCCCTTGTAATGCCGCATGCTTCCTCTCGTATCCATGATACGATGATGGGTCGAGCTCGATAACCTGAATTGTATACATCACTGAGGTCCATTTGATTCGACGCGAAATACAATCCATACCTTGTCAGCATCAATCAATGCCTCCTCCCACGAACACATGGCTGCTCGCACTTTGCTTCGCTTGAGGAGAATATTACTTTGATTCGTCGGATGAAGTGCCAATGCGTCGGAGTACCGTGTGACGGCTACGTCGTAGTGCTGAGACCCCATGGCGGTGTCACCGAGTTTCGCCAGCTTCTTGACACAGCGTCCTCGAAAGTCTGGGGGGATTTGTTGAATTAACCCCAGCTACGTTATTGTTGGAACCCCTCACCGAGTTCCCACTGTGCTCGCTCATCGCAGTTATCCGTGTCCTCTCCTAGCTCGCTCTGCGATTGTTGGAACCACTTGACTGCCTCTAAAACACGACCATCCCCTTCAAGAGTGTTGCAGATCGCCCGGTAGATGAGAAACCTTGGATGCTTCAACTGATCCGGAATCACTTTTCAGTGCGCAGCTCCAGACTATCACGCACAGCCTACCTTGGTAGCGGCACTCAATGCTTCATTCGTTGAGTCACGAATCAACACCATGCTCGCCCATTTAATTAGCGAGGTCTCCGGAGCCGAGGGACTGAGCAACAATGCAGTAGAGTAGGCCGCAACTGCTTCGTCGTGTTTCTGGGCGCTTGCTGCCTCATCTCCAACTCGGTCCAGCGTCAATACACATCGGTTCGTAAACTCTGATGGTAGAAACCGAAATGGAATACTCTATCGTAATGCACAACACCAAAACTCACCAGCGAGCCAGTCCATGATTAACTTGTTGGCTTTCACGTCCTCGCTTATGATATTGGTTATCTCGAGAAGGGACACCGCAGCATCAGTTATCCGGCCCTCTGCATACAGGACTTCGCATTGATGTTTCTGCTCGTGCGCACGAAGGATCTGGACCAGGCTCTCCGCTCTGTGGTGGGAATCGGCATGTTTGGAGCGGAGTTGCTGGACCGATTCTTCGAAAGGCGCGATTTTGCTGTCTGATGGACGTGTCAATAGAGTCAAAGTAGCAATGGATGGACTCACGAAGGGACGTGATGGTTTCGTTGAGGGTATTCTCCTTGTCATTGGCTTCGCGGAGGGCGTCGGAGAGCTGATTATGGAGTTGCTGCACGGTTGCTTCGAGATGGGCGATTTTGCTGTCTGATGGAGGTAAATGTCAATGGAGTCAACGCCGCGATGGACAGACTCACGAAGGGATGTGATGGTATTGTTGAGGGTATCCTCCTTCTCACCGGCTCCTCGGTGCGCGTCGGAGAGCTGATTATGGAGTTGCTGCACGGTTGCTTCGAGACGCTTGATTTTCATGTCTGATGAATGTGGACGTCAACAACGCGCGAGTCAGGGCACCACCAAACGCACCAGAGCTCTCCTCCTGTGTGCGCAGGGACTGGATGGTCTCCTCGTCATCAACCCTTTCCACCTTCATCTGCAGCAGTCAACAAAGCAGTTGGTGTTAGAGAGCCACCTCAAACAGCGGGCTTACGACGGAGGTGCGCTTACAACGTCAAAGTAGTGGGAGGGAAGAATATCGCAGAGATTGTGAAGGGCGATTATATCGCCTCCGCCTATCGCAAGATCGTAGTTTGCTGAGATGGCCATGGAGAGGACGATAGCTGAATGCTGAATGATAGTCCCAATTTGCTTGTGCGTCGTAGTGTCCCAGAATGACACTGAGGTGTTGCCGGAGACTGCAATGAATGTGCCATTGTTCGCTAGGGCAATGCCCCTGGGATCATTACTATTGTGAATGGGCCATTGAGAACGCGTCGTCCCGGTGGACGAGTCGAGACAGTTGACATTGCCGTCGCTACATATCGCAAAGAGTTGCTTGCTATCACTGGCCCAAGCGAAGGATTGATTGAACGATAGACCGACTCCGATTGGAACGTCGGCGACGAGACGGCCGTCCTGACTATTGTAGATCCGAACGGACTTGCGACACAACGTGCCAGTTGCGATGAGGCTTCCGTCAGGTGAGAATTTGACCGCGAGAACGGCATTGTCGTGTTTCAAGGGGTCGCAGAGTCGCTGGCTAGTCGACAGCGACCAGACACAAGCAGTCTTGTCATCCAACCCGCTCGCAATTCTCATCCCGTCCGGAGAGACGTCCACCGCAAACATCCAATCGCTGTGTGGTTTGAACGCGGTCACCTTTTCATAACTCTCTGCATTCCACACCGTCACCGAACCATTGTTCGTCCCACTTACGACCCACTTTCCATCTCGTGACACTGCGATGCCCCGAACAGTATTCCCCACATCCATTGGCATCCCGACCTCCATGCCATCTTCTACTCGCCAACGTCGAATTTTTCCTTCCTCACCACCGCTTACCATGTGCTTCCCATCAACGAAGAACGCGATTGACAATATGCTGCCTCGACCATCGATTTCGATCGGTTTTACGCGTTGTTGCTGAATGGTGCTGGAGGAGGAACAGTTTTTACTCGACTCTTGGGTATTCGTCAGTATCGCACTCTCAAATGTCTCACCCAGTTCTTACCGTTCTTTGACCGCCCTATTTTTCTCGGAAACATGCTTGCCCAGGTGATAGAGCGATGGAAAAAAGGATGCGTGGTCATTCACTCATGCTACGCTATCGACACCATGATGGCATACACGTGGCATTTCCTTATCGTTTTACATCCGTTCAGTCATCTTCGGAGCTTTTTCTCGCCACAATACACACCCGTAGTATCGTCGTCATTCTGGGGGTGACCTGAGAGTTGTCAGTGGGGAAATCGCGCCCGAAAGGCTGTTGGAGACCGGAAGCGTGACTAAACCAGCTACTACACAACAATCAGAACTCAAGATCGGATAGCGATAAGGTGTTCTTTGTCACTTCCTACCACGTACGTGTCTGGGACCCTATCCCTGTCATAAAGTATGCAACAAAATGCGTCAACTCTGGTTTTGTACAGCGTGCTTCAGCGCCACCACCGGGTTTTGTCTACAATTCTCTTCATCGCCGTCTCACCTGGTTATTCAATTCTCTTAGGTAGCACACCCTTTTGTCCTCGTGCGTAAGGTTGTTGGGGCACTACGTCAAGTGCGAAACGTCGGTACAACGAAAGAATTCCGTCCTCCAAAGTACTGCACATTCCCCCAATTAAATCCAAATACCAATGCCACGCACATCATGAAACTGAACTTTGACGCGTGCGCAGGCGCACGATAATGTCGGGTGCATAAACTTGAAATCGTTGTAAACCGCGTCATATGGGTTTACCACTGGACCTCTTCTGATGTCTCTACCCCCCACGTGTTCTCGCTATCACCCGTGGTTTTATCGTCACCAACATACCGTCTTGCGGCTCATCGAGTACTCCCGCAAGAATAATGTCAACATCAGTGCAACCCCAGCCATTACAGTCGTCGCCACCCATATTATCACAATTGCATGCGCCCACGCCTGCCAGTGGAACACCGCATTACGAAGGTAACGTCCTGGTTGAGTTTAGTACTGTTAGTCAACGATGATAACAGATGATCACGTAGGAGAGCTGTCGATGGGGAAAATCACGCTCAAAGGAGGAACGGGAAGCAGCAACTGAACGTGCCACGCAACCGCAAATTGTGACCAATTCGAAGCTAAATACCGATGGGAACGGCGACCCACAACTTGAAATGCGTGTCTTTCCCCTTCTTCGCGCTCACGGTTTTGTGGTGCGTTTGAGTACCTCCTCACCTGCGTGGCACCGGACTCTCAGATCTTCATCGCCTTTGCTCCAACGCCCTATCTCGATAACAAGCATGTCATCTTCGGTCGTGTCATCTCAGGGATGCGCGTCACAATTGAACGGTTCGACCGTCGACAGTCGCAGACCCGCAGTGGACGCTCAAGCTAGGTAAGGCCGATCACGTGTAGCACGGTCGACCCGGGCGCGTCATGCGGGACACACGACGCCCCATCCTGACACGAACCCTGAACGCTGCACCCCGACCAGAAGAAGACGTCAAGATTCATACTATGGGCACGGACGATCTGATCTCAAACGTGTCGGGGTGATACCGTTGATGAGGTTGAGGGGATATATTGTTTGGGCATCCCGGTGACTTTGCTGTAGAAAAGGATGATGTGGGATATGATCGTGATGTATTAAATACGTATTAAATGGCAAGAGTCATCAACCTATAGCTAAGTTACTGTATGTCGACCCTACGGATACCATCTATCAATCTGGTCAACAACGTCCCCTCGCGAACTCGAACCATGATCAAGCTGTCCGTCGCAACCCGTCTATATTGCACACGTCCCAGCGGTGCTAGTAACAGCGCCCCAAACGACTGTCTGAGCCGGACGACGAGCCGCAGTGCGCGTGTGGCATGGTCGAACTGAGGAACGCCGCACGAGAAATCTTGGTCGAGAAGGGGACTAATCCAGGGATGGATAAGAAGTAAACCTGCCATCCAAGATAAGTCATCCGTGGTCTTCATTTCTACGTCTCTGAGCATGGGTGTCGTCGCACGATAAACGTCTCGAAACCTGATTCCGAGAGGAGGTTGAGGTCAGTGAGGGGGAAAACAATGCAAGGAAGTCGCAGTCGACCAGCAACAAGCGACACTGCGGGGAGATCGTGGAGCCGCTCATACAGTGCAATTGTCAGGGAGAGGTCGGGAATGGACGAACGTAATGCCGCGACCATGCTATCCATCTCAGCTGTCTTGATGAGTGCTGGAATGTGTAGCGGCACAATTTCGTTGTAAACCTTGAGATCGGCAGATAGATAGCTGTTGTGACTACCCGAGCTCCCAGTCCAGGCGAGAAGTGTGACATTATCCGAACGTGTCAGGACATGTTCCAAGAGGCGACTGACAGCCTGATTCCCCTCGCCATATATCACCGGAAGTGCGACGTTGAAGATGCCGAACAGCAAGTACGCAATATCTTCCTCGCGTGTTGCTTGGCGCATGGAAGCTAAGTAGAGCTTCTCACGCGCCCTGTCTAGACCCGGACGAAGGGTAGCCAAGTCCTGTGTTGCAAAGTTCATTGCCTGTTCCATCTCTGAAAGAATCATATTGTATGTGATCCTTTGCGGTTGAAGATGTCCAACCCAAGGTACGGCTTCCAATCCTCGGTATAGGACTGGATGATGTTGGCCGCGAGATACTCCTGGTACGTCCATGCACGAGTATTCCAGATACTTCTCCAAAGATCACCAGACTGTTGGAACTCGGACGAGACACCAAAAAGGTGGACGATGGTGAGAGACGAGCCTCGATAACATCTGAACATAGCAACCAATGATTCTTGCTGTACCCCCTTGTCGAGTTGGTTCACACAGCAAGTATCACTCCAAGCCCAGTGGAAGCAAAGAGAGCGCACGAGCTGGCAGAACCGTTGCAACTTGCTGTTCGCCGGAGTCGCCGGTAGACCGTAGATTGAGATATTCTCGACTAGCTGGAATGTTGGTTCATTTGGCTGCCACCTGTGGGACAGCATCACATA
>JBBPRU010000215.1:0-12583 GCA_038093245.1 Boletus holoroseus
CCCAATGGAAATGGTATCCCTCCTGACGGGATTCATAAAGTTGAAGTTCTGGCTTCCAGGAACTCTGATGACATCGAACGTGTGCTATAAATCACAATCAATCCAATATTTGCACGGGAAAGTTCCCGAGACCACGGTGAAGACGACTCACACCGTGAAGATGAAGAGCATGCTGTCGAGTGATATCTTTGTAAGTGGCGTCGAAGAGGTGTGGTGAAGACTCACAGGTCCGCCAAGTGCACCACCGTCTGTAAGTTCAGTGGCAGGAACGCTGATCTCGATCACCTTACCACGTGGAAGGTCGTAGATACTACCACTTGGGAGCAGCTGTGACGGGTGCCGAGCACCCTGCAGGATTTGTAGGAGTACGGGCAATGGCGGGTCCGCGTAGGTTACTCCATTAATCGTATAATGGTGGTTTGCAAGTCCGGGCACGAGATTAATGTTCACATCTGCTTTGCCTGGCTCTGGGACACCAGGCGCGCCAGGTGCGATCAAGGGGTGAATATTGCTCTCGTTGTAGGGAAGCACATATGGCCCATGCTCTGTTGTCGGTTCTTGCTCCGGCGCACCGCTATACCTTAGGATGGCGGAGCTTTGCCCGCCATCAAACGTCTGGTTAGAATGACTTGATAGTGCACGAATCCAATAATTTCTCAAGGGTTGGTTGGCAGTTACTACCACGGAATAGCGTTGGCCGGCGAACACTGGCAGCGAATCGACAACTAGGGGTTCCGTCTCGACACCGTCCGTTTCGATGACTGTCATCGCGTGCCCATCGATGGTGAAATTGAACCACGGATCGCACGAAGCCCCGATTATGCGGAAGCGATATCGTTTGCCCTGCTCGACGTTGATGACGCTGAGCTGGGACATCGGTCCACCGGAATACCGTCCACGACCGTTTATCAGCGTGGAATTCGCCGTATATGGAGGTAGGTACATTTTCGTGCTAGGCACATGATACCTGTAAAAAGTGAGTTTGGCACCCAAAGTGAAAGCGTCCCAGCCCGCACCAGTCGGTAAGGGTGATAACGGTGTTCTCTGGTGAGTTAATGAGTGTCTCGTTCCAAATTCTCGCAGATGAAACACATACCATTATCAATATCATACATATATTTATGCGGGTCTTCGGGATCATATATTACCAGTGGTCCTCTGAGACCATCACAATACTGAGATGAAAGATGTGAGTGGTACCAGTATGTCCCAGATTGAGTTTGTGCGTTGAATTGGTGCAAAAAGCTTTTGTATGGCTTGATGGGACATTGTGTAACCCCCGTAACGCCATCAGCCCAGTTGGACTGTTTTTGGTAAATACCATGCCAGTGCTGTCGGAATTTCAGAGCCAAACGTAGATATGTTTCAGGCACACGAACAATACTCGTGGACGTATCCATTGTTGTGTCATGAAGGTAGTTTACTACGTTGATTTTGAAGTCGTCGCCCTGAAGAAACATGAGAACCAGCAATTCGCGGTGTCAGGCAAAGACTTTACTTTTTCAGCAAGAATCAGCGGCCCCGGAAAGGTTCCCCCAGCGAGTACAGTCCTTGAGGATGTCAGTACAATACGGTAAGCCAAGTTAACGTTACTCAACGATCGAGGAAAACCATCAGGAGCAATGACCTTATTGACGATGTTCAACTGCGCGACGGGACCAAGAACCTGAAATTCACTCTGGAGTGAGATCCTCTTTTGTTGGAACTCCGAAGTAGCAAAGAGCGATGGTATAAATGAGTGGACCAGAGCGAACACAAGAACATGACGGGAAGTAGTGCGCATGCTGGCATATATGGGTAGTGGTAACAAGGGCCTGCCGACGGGGAACGAACTTATGAGTGAATGTGAATGTCCACTCTCATACCGAGTTGGGGAAGAATAGTTGAGGTAAACATCACTCACCCATTGTGAGCATCAGTCACCTACGTGTGCGAGAGGTCGATGTATGGACGAATTTCGTATCGATGAGGAAAGATGCGGAATTTCATCGTTCGAGACCGTCAGATCCGTACCACCTTTGATAAGGTGATCACAGTGGTTCACGATCATTACAAATCGAAATACTAACGCGAGTTTTTCATGATGTGGTGTCCGCCTATCTTCAATGGGTGTGGTCCAAAGGCCTTCCACTGAGATCGGAAATAGTGTTAGTGTTGAACCGGAAGTTGCCCCATTAGGATGACGATATGATTGCGGGGGTTATACGTAAACCAGCCCCCAACGTCGAGCCAGTTGACAGAGTAACCCCAAGAGAATATCGCTACTCACAGCACAACCTAACCTTCGACAGATCAGATGATATGACCTTTAACTTACCACGGCACTTTCTCTTCAAACCGTCGTTCAACGTCTACAGGCAAGCCGTGTCTTGGCTATCAGTGGTCTACTCCGTCACTCTCAATTCGCGGGACCACTCGAATACCGTCGAAGGTACACTGTAAAAAGGACATCAACACCCAAAAATAAAAACATGAGGGTGGACTGACACCGAGAAAGTTATATTTGTGGCGTTCAACCTTCTCAGATCACTGTTCCGCGAAGGCACACTTGTGCTGAGTGGGCAATTTCGTATGTACCGTTTGTACGTTCGGGTTGAAGACTACGCCAACCAGATGACAGAGACCAGCGGATCAAATGGCAAGTACACATGTGGACTTCGCAGAAGGTAGAGGCAGGGGAGCTTTCCAACACAGTTCACACTCTCGGGTTCATTAGTGACTCTCCGCTGGTACATATGGTCCTCCTCGATGAGAACCGACCGGAACACGGGCATCAGTCTCACCCTCACCAATAGTGGCGTAGCGGTGTACATACCAGTATTCCATTAGCGGCTGCATAGCTGATTTTATGACCACGGATCCCGCCGTCGTAAACTGATCGCCTACAAGGCCATCCAGGCTAGTAAGCTACTTTCCATCTCCACCACGAGTATCAGGCCTGCATCCAAGGGTAGCTGGCCAACATTCCTTGAGGGTGCTGTACTGATTTTAATTATGGTTGATGGCGTTCCTCGAAAAAATTACAGGGGACGCCACTCCATCCGTCTCGCGAGGCTGCTCAAAGCCCGTCGGGTACCTATCTGCGCTCGCCGCAACATCGAAACTCGAGCAGGTACCCACGTGCCGGCGATTGACCCATACATACCACGAGGCTCGACAGGGCCCTTGGAAGGAAGACAGCGTAGATGAGTCTGATATACGTGTAAGGAAAAACGAAAGACGATGCTACGTGACCTTGTGTCCCAGTATGCTGTGCCGTTTTCGTGGGGGAACCGGGTGAGGTGATTATCGTCGATACGCGCGCACTTTCTAGTGGTATAGATGCGTTCTCCCGCACGTACAACCAGACGAACAATGGTGAAAGATCCGGCGAAAAGCATAAATCCATTGACTTTGCCCTATGAGCATAGATCTTCGGAGACAGATGACTGCAACAACGTGGGCCGGGTATGTATAACTTGAGGGCACCTACTAGACTTAGTAGCCACGGGTTGATCACAAAATGATTATCGAGGATAGCGGATGGTTCTTTGTTGCGTCAGTAGTACGACAGCAGATGCATGCGAGGCTCTGGATGCTGGACGCCGCCGTTCTGACAGGGAGATCATCATCGGAATTGTGGCGCAAACAAAATGGGAACCTACCAATTGTAGATGGGGAAGGGCCGTCCTCCTCCGGTCAATCTAGACTATGACTTAGGGGGGTGGGGGAAAATGCAGGGTTTGAAGCTGTTTCAGAAGTCGAGTCAGCCATCGGTAAAGCAGGACATCGTGGATACTATTTGAGAACATTACAAGATGATAATCCAAGAATATGCGTACGATAAGTGAAACGTCCATGATATTACAGAAGTAGCTCAACTCCACGCCTAAGGTTCATCGAAATAAGACATTGCCAGCCGTCCAGGACCACGCATTTCCTTGGCGAGATGAGATCCTGAAATGCCTTAGGCCAGTCCATTTCGAAGGATCGATCATATCCTGCACCTCAGGGCTGAGACCCTGCCAATCAAGAATTAAGTTCAAATAAAGGGTGTCAACTCCTGCGTCAGCCAACGCCCGAACTGCGTGGAGGAACGACTCGAGATCAGCTTGATCATGACATAGCAAAGGATGTTGTATTTTGAGCGTTCTGAACACGCCTCGATACTTGTCTGCGAGGAGCATGAGGAGGTGGGCATACTGATTCAAGGCGTCTCCGCTACGTTCGCTTTGAGAAGCAATCGCCAACTCCTGGAGTACAGGACTTGAAAGCAGTCGAATAAACTCGATGGCGTGGGATGGACAACCATCAATAGTCAGTTTTTTCAGCGAGGGGAAGACGGGGGATATTGGCTGGAGACGAGGATCTGGCCAGCGTACAAAACGTAGATCAAGCTCCCATATGGTGGATGCGGAGAGTGCATGGCAATATTTGTGTAGGACGTTTGGGCCAAGGGGGCTGGATTTGATGGTGATTTTCTGCAGTTGTTGAAAGGGAAGTGGAGTAAGGTTATGCAAGGGTTCCTTCGGGCTACCCTCGAAATGGATCTGTTCAACATGAGGTGCGTCTGAAAACAACCGATTCATGACCGAACTCCAAAGGACGGCTTCGATCTGTGGAGCCATGACGTTGGACCAACTAAATGTGACAGTGCGGAGAGAAGAGGGAAACATTTTGAGGTGCGGGTTGGGAACACTTTTCGCATGAAACGCCAAGGTAGTAAGGTTTGGGAAGAGCTCAATGTTTGGACGAATCTCGGTGAGTTGCTTGTAGATGGAGGAGTACACGCGGTGAGGGTTCATGGTGACAGTCTTCGCGTATAAACGCCTAGCCCGCCGAGCGTAATTGTCGAACGTCGCCCACTTCTCCGGAAGTAGATTCAAGACCACGGAACGGTCAAATTGAAAGTGAGAATTTTCCTGTAAGCCAGTATAAGATCTCCGCCAACACTGCATCAGTCACTCCAAACATACATCGAGAGTCAACTCCTTCGGCAATATGGAGATGAAGGGTTCCAGGGAGTCGTTAAGTGCCCATAGACGGTCAAGCGCTGGCTCAGCAATAGCCTTGCAAGTGAAGGCGAGGTAGCTCATACTACGTTTGTCGTTGACGAGCTCATCCAGGATCATCTCCAAGACCTCAGCGATGTAAAGAGCACGATTCGGGGTAACACATGCATGATCTGCTAGGGAGCTGAGGCGAGATGTAGGTGCTCTCGGGGCGGTGGACATGGCTGTGAAAAACAAGCGAGCTTCATCCAACCCCGCACTGGCGCAGTTTCACCCGGAACGTGACGTAAAAATGGTAACGCAATATACCGAGGGGGCTGCGGTGCTGCGGTCTCCTCGAAAAGTAATCTGCTGGTCATTCTGGTGAATGCAGCGAGAAAGTGGGTCGACTGGGAGCGCTTGTGCTCAAGTCCAACCTGAACCACACAGACTGCGGCGGAGTCGGTAGGATTTCGATGGATTGTGACGGTGGCTGTGCTTCGCAGCTCGAATCGCGTGTTTCTGGCTGCGCGCGTTCTCCTTGTCCTTCTACTTTCATATAACCATGTCGTCCAGCATGCCCACAGGTTTTGGTCAAGAAATCGTATCTGTCGTGAACAAACTTCAAGATGTATTCAGCACAGTTGGATCATCAGGATCCCAAATAGACCTTCCGCAAATCTGCGTGCTTGGTAGTCAAAGTAGCGGCAAGAGTAGTGTACTCGAGGTACGCAGCGCCGTCTATTGCGTTGCGGTCTAGTAATTCATCATTTTCACACTTCCCAGAACATCGTTGGACGAGATTTTCTGCCACGTGGTACCGGTATCGTGACACGGCGGCCACTCGTGCTGCAGCTCATTCACCGCCCTGCCACCCCTCCACAACCGAATGGTCTCTCATGTATGTTTCAAATGAAACCCGAGGCTTCTTTGTACTCATGGATTACTTTCCGAAGCACAACTTGTAGGCTCAGACCAGCAAGCTAACGAAGCGGAATGGGGTGAATTCTTACATCTGCCTGGCGAGAAATTCTATGACTTCAACAAAATTCGTGCCGAGATCGTCCGTGACACAGAGGCAAAGACGGGCCGTAACGCGGGTATTTCCCCACAGCCCATCAACCTGCGCATATTCTCGCCCAACGTGCTGACACTTACCCTCGTCGACTTGCCTGGTCTGACAAAGGTGCCTGTCGGAGACCAGCCCAAAGACATCGAAAAGCAAATCAAGGAAATGCTTTTGAAGTACATATCGCGACCCGCTTGTATAGTCCTTGCTGTCACAGCGGCCAATACCGACTTGGCAAACTCGGATGGTCTCAAGTTGGCTCGTGAAGTTGATCCGGATGGTACTCGGACAATTGGTGTTCTTACGAAGGTTGACTTGATGTACGTTATTCGGCTCAATCTCATACGGCAGAAATCTCATTGCTATGTCCAGGGACCAAGGGACAGATGTGGTCGACATTCTTGCGGGCCGCATCATTCCACTTAGACTCGGTTATGTGCCGGTTGTGAACCGCGGACAACGGGATATTGACACTTCAAAGTCCATCGGTGCTGCTCTAGAAGCAGAGCGCAATTTCTTTGAGATGCACCCTTCCTACAAGGGTAAATCTCAATATTGCGGAACTCCTTTCCTCGCGCGCAAGCTCAATATGGTCTGTTCACGATCGTTGCTCCCTCCATATCATAAGCATAAGTTGATAAATTATTTCAGATCCTCATGCAACACATTCGCAACACCCTCCCAGACATCAAAGCACGTATAACGCAGCAACTTCAAAAGTACAACGCCGAGCTTGCAAGTCTTGGTGGACCACTGGGTGATAGTTCAGGAGGCAATGTCGTTCTTTCTGTCATCACCGAATTCACGAACGAATTTCGCACTGTGATTGATGGTAACACAAATGATCTGGCTTTGAATGAACTCAGTGGAGGCGCGCGTATCAGCTTCGTATTCCACGAATTGTTCAACAATGGTGTGAAGAACATCGATCCGTTCGATCACGTAAAGGACGGTGATATCAGGACGGTTCTGTACAACTCCTCCGTAAGTGGTCGCTGCGGACACTTGATTGCCTGACATTTAAAAAGCGCGTAGGGTTCAACGCCATCATTGTTTGTTGGTACCCAAGCCTTCGAGGTCATTGTCAAGCAGCAAATCAAACGACTTGAAGAACCCAGCTTGAAATGTTGTCAACTCGTATACGATGAACTTATCCGAATCCTTGGGCAGCTACTCCAAAAGATCGTATGTCCTTGTTCTCCGATACAGGACAGGCTGACCATATATTCGTATACAGCAAGCATTCAGACGCTTCCCTGCTCTCAGAGAGCGTTTCAACAGTGTTGTTGTGAACTTTTTCAAGAACTCCATGAATCCAACGACCAAACTTGTGATTGATATGGTCGCGTGCGTACAATTCTGCTATTCGCGGAGAGTTCAGACGTAGTTAACCACAACTTATTATAGCATGCAAGCATGCTACGTCAACACAACTCATCCTGACTTCCTTGGTGGCCATAAGGCAACTTATTTTCGAGCAGATTCAACTCACTCATCACTGACTCCTTTCACTTGGGCAGGCCATGACCATAGTCCAGGAGCGTCTCAATGCCAACAAGCCCCCTCCACCCGCAGCCGATCCGAAGAGCGGCAAGCTTACACCAGGCCAAATCAATGGCGGTCGTGACCTCGATGTCGACCCAAAGAAGGATGAGGCAAGCTTCTTTGGTTCGTTCTTCTCGACGGCGAGGAAAGGGCAACCGAAGAAAGCGGGCCCGATCATGGAATCGGTAGGCACCGTTGTTCGAGATGACAGGTTACTTGACTTAGTCAACACCCGTTAACCCCATAGCCACCTGCGATAATCAGACCCCAATCGGCACTGAGCGAGCGAGAGACCATGGAGACTGAGGTTATCAGTGAGTAGCCCAGCCTATCCAGGCCAAGGCCACGCTCACACGATGTATCGCCGTAGAGCTCCTCATCCACTCCTATTTCAACATAGTAAAGCGGGAGATGATCGATATGGTTCCGAAAGGGGTCGTGCTCACGCTCGTGAACCACGCCAAGGAGAATCTGCAACGCGAGTTGTTACAAGAACTTTACAAGCCTGACGTCCTGGACGAACTAATGAAGGAGAGCGAGTTCGTGGTCAACAGGAGGAAGGAGGTCGTGAGCATGGTGACCGCACTGAACAAGGCTGAGGAGTAAGTCCTGGATTGACCTACTTCGGATTGGAGAACTGATCGTTTGCGCTTTCATAGGATCGTTGCTGGTGTCTAGATGTGCGCGTGTGTGGTGCTTTTGTGTCTTGAGTTAGTGTAATACCCTCGTGCATGCATGCCTCTTACTTGGTGTGTGGTTAGATCATTATTCATCTCCTCATCATAATCCCAGTTGAACGGCGGCGGCACCATGGAGGAGAGTAGCTGATGCGTGACATAATATCGTGTTTTATGGGATCATGATCCGCTAGACCGGGATAGGATCCTTCCGTTCCCCGCGGACTTATTTGAACCAGTTAACCCGAGACTGTAATAGGAACCTGATTGTTTGCAGACGAGGTCTCGTACTCTCATCCCTAAAATTGAGTATCGAGTACAATAGACTGTCTAGGTAGTACAGTACATATGCTCACAATGCATAGCATTGGGGAGCCGTACTCGCGCCGTCTCCAGAGCCAAAACGCACTCTAAAAACGCATAAATCTCATAGCGCCAATCAACATTTGTCGCTCCTAACGCTATGCCATCACGAGAAAGTCTACTGTACGTTGCAATGATCGTTCCACTTGGCCGAGAGAACCTCTATGTACGACTCTTGGTTTGGGCCTTGTCGGGGGTCCTGCCTCGTGGTGTCGGACTAGCCACCGCAGAACGTGTACGCCAGCGACGTGATGAATGGAGCAGGCCTTACTCGATTTGGAAAATGGCTGGGGCATGTCGTCAGGGCCGCAACTGGTGGGGCGGGTACATAAGCGGATACGAGACGATACCCCTCCTATTTCCTTCCCCCATTGTCTCCGTCACAACCCCAGTTCACAACACCATCCACCATGGCTGAAGGCTCCTGGACGGACGACATTTTGCTCAAGGTTCGTCTCCCGACCATCCTTACCAATTCTACCATGCATCCTGTTCTAGCTCCTTAACATCGTGGTGTATTTCGCCTTTCTCGGCTCCAACATCTACACCATCGCTGCCCCGCATGACATCTACTACTCTGGAAAAGTAACATACATCACTCCTGCTCCTTGGACTTTCTTGATTTGGTGTGTCTACTCAACCCCCTGTGTTGCCACCTTTTCATTCTTCGGACAGGACCCTCATTCACCTGCTCCTTCTCGGAACCATTGTCTTCCAGTTCACCGCAGCGGGGAAGAGAGTCATCGTCGATGGCATCTCGTGGCGGTTCGCCTTGCTCGGTGTCCTTAATGCAATTTACGTCAACCTTTGGGCGGCGCACCACTACGTCGTGGCCTTTATCCTTGCGCTCTTCGTTAGCAGCACTGTAACGGTGAGTCTCTTGCCTGCTCGCATACTTTCCGTCTTCCATTCTTCATTTCGGGCGAGGCGCCGGCATTTTTGATGCCGTGCGTCTTTTGGTTACATCATATTTTGCGGACATGATCGCAAGTTGTTAACCCACTTGCAAACTCTGGTCAGCATATCTACTACATTGTCAAGAAGCAACATGCGCCGTCGAACACGGGTGACGAAATATTCGTGCACCTTCCTTTCTCGCTCTGGCACGGATGGACCACCGTTTTGGTAGTTCTCACTGCCTTTGAGGCTTTCGGTGTCGATGCGCTCAGTGAAAATCCCGGTGTCTGGACCAAGGTCTTCGTTTTCCTTGCTCTGTGAGTCACCTGCATATCTGTGAATATCCAACCGCAGCTCACCGCCTTCACAGCTTCTTCCTTGAGGGCACTGCCGCAGCTTATGCTTTCACCTCCGTCGAGGGCGACTTGCCTGCATCCATCGCCATCATGTGGTCCCTCTTTGGCATCTTCGCTCAGCAGAGAGACCCATTTGTGCACTGGGCTTCTCTCGCCTTCGCCATCTTGAGCGCGTTCTGCGTGGTGAAGGGCATCTGGGGGCTGTACAGGAGGTTCACGACCGTTGTGGTTCTTATTGACGAGGAGCGTAGTCCGCTGGTTGGTGGGTAGTGAGCACGCGGTTTGCCTGGGACCCGGGATGGACGTCTTCCGGAGAGTCTGAAATAAAGCATTCATGGTTTTGCTTTCATCTCTTCTTTTTGAAGTACATTCACCGGGTTCGAGTTCGACGCTCAGCTTTCATAAACGGTGTGGATTTATCTGTATACAGCTTTTTTCTTGTCTTTTCTTGTATGGTAATTTACAATGTATGTCGACCCTTTTTGTTGTATCTACTATTGTCAGTACTTGCTGATGGGTCCAAGATCAGAACAATTGGCGTGAGATTGAGCTGATTATCAGGCGTAGGTGGCGTGAGAATATCATGTATATAATTGGTATCTTTCTAGAACATTCGTTATCCGCAGTTCGATACTCGACCTCGTCTCACTCAGCCTCCAGGAACGACATAGCCCTCAGGAAAGCGAACGAAAGGACCTTGGGAAGGACGAAGGAAAGTCGAGAGACGAAGGGAAAGCCAATGAAGAACAAGAATGAAAGAAAACCGCACGGATCATACAGTGGCTGGAGATGGTGGAAGCGAACAAGAAAGGGATGACAGCAAGGTTCCGACTGTAATCATGAGCGGAGTTTGAAATCAAACTAGTATATAAGAGGGATGGACTCGCCCGACAACTTGCCCATTTTCACCCACGCCTGTTTTCCCACGCTTTCTTTTTCCCCGACCTCCACGTCAGATTTTCGAGACAATGTCGTTTGCACTTCCCGCGCGCCAAGTCACTTTTGGGAGGTCGGCCGCTCCCTATCAGCCCCAGCAGGCACCCCAGTCTTCGAATGGACTCGCCCTTCCCGGCCCCAGTTCTTTTAGCTTGCCTGGACCGTCGGGCCTCGCTTTACCGGGGCCATCGCCATTGTCGCAGTCCCATACTCCACCACCAGTAGCACCAGCTCCCGCCGTGTCCACGTCGCAGGCGAATGCGACGACGACCACGAGCAAGGGCGCTCCCTCCCCTACCGTTGCTGGCCCTTCGACCCCGCCCGCTCTGGCCGTCCCCGCTACACCGGTGCCATTGACACTCGAGCAGCAACACATTACTGCTGTGGAGGGCATCGTCCCCACACTTCAAAACATTGTCGCGACCGTCAACCTTGATTGCCGGTTAGACCTGAAGACGATTGCCCTGCATGCGCGCAACGCAGAATATAATCCAAAGGTTGGTATTACAACTTATCTTCGCATATTTGTGCACGCCAATGCGCTTTTGCACATTAGCGTTTCGCCGCCGTCATCATGCGCATTCGTGAACCCAAGACCACCGCCCTCATCTTCGCATCGGGTAAGATGGTCGTCACGGGTGCGAAGAGCGAAGATGACTCTAGGCTGGCGTCGCGCAAATATGCTCGTATTGTGCAGAAGCTCGGTTTCGACGCCAAGTTTGCGGAGTTCAAGATCCAGAATATCGTCGGTAGTTGCGACGTCAAGTTCCCGATAAGATTAGAGGGTCTTGCATACAGCCACGGGCAGTTCAGCAGCTACGAGCCTGAAGTATGTATCATTGGATTGGCCGCCGTGGATGTTTATTGATCGTCGGAGTAGCTCTTCCCCGGCCTCATATACCGCATGCTCAAGCCAAAGGTTGTCTTGTTGATTTTCGTTTCCGGCAAGATAGTTTTGACTGGTGCAAAGGTAAGGTTTGATGCTTCATTCTGTCTACGTCTCCTGACGAGCTCCTACTCGAACCTTCGTTGATACATAATTTGCTTTTAATCTTATAGGTTAGAGAAGAGATTTACACGGCGTTCAACACTATTTACACGGTACTGTGTGAATTCAGGAAACCGTGATTTCGTCGACTGCATAGCGGTGTTGCGTACGGGTCGGCCACCAAAAATCGTTACCAGTACTGAGGGTCATGGCCGGGAAACAGACGTAGTGCACGGACATTTCCCATCCTTCCCTCTCCATTCAATAATCCATATACACGTACAATTCATTGACTTCTTCTGCATGATATCATTATCGATGTTGACAGACATTGGCATTCATAAATGAAGGGTTTTCGGGTGTAACTAGTGTAGAAGTCATGAATCATTGACGCTGTCTAAGTCAGGCACTGCATGGGATGAGGATCGTGACTCGTTCACTGGACTACATACTTGTCCCTGGCCACATTGATCTAGTACACAATTATCCGTCCGCCTCTCAAGATCTCACAACCGGACTGTCGCGCAAAAAGCACCAACATGTCCGACGCAGTGTCAAAGGATCCATCTCCAGTAGATTCACTTGCTACTGCTTTGGATGGGACAGAAATCTCATCGTCAGGCTTATGCCCGTGCGTTAGCATCACACGTTAATATTCTTCTTCAGACCCCAACCCGACGGCGTCGTGACCGTCCCTGGTACTGCACCAGACATCAAACCAGTCGATCCGACTGCGGTGCACGAGCAGGTCGTCACCCCATGGGACGTCCAGGGTTCCGTTT
>JBBPRU010000216.1:0-12547 GCA_038093245.1 Boletus holoroseus
TGTTACACATAGGAATCTCACTAACGCACAATGTTTTATATATGATAGGAAGTATATATCACATTTGTGATACAGCCTTTACAGCAATAGTCTAGACAAATATCTGAAAACATGTGGACTAAAGGATTGACCGAACGGGTAGCAGGAGCTGAGCGATGGGGCTGAAGGGATAAGAACAGGCAGATGGAAGCGTATGGAACACTGTGGACCGACGAGGGGGAGTAGGTGTCATTGCGCGGCTGTGCTTGCCAGAGGTGAGTTCACCGTCGGAGAGCTCGCCACTGCTGAAGCCTGAGGTCGTAGATGACAGGGGGGAATGCTATCAGGTGACGTATGGGGACGACCGAGAGAGGCAGTGGTGTAGTTGACAGAGGGGATATAGAAGGGACAAAAATAAAGAGACAGACAGACAATGGGCAGACCAACCTTGATGACGACGATACCTTTATTGAATCCAACAGCGACTTCATGTTGTGCAATCGCACCCTGCCCTGAGCTCGCTATCTCGCATGTCATCACTTGCTTCGCCCACCTCGCCCTCACCATCTCAGCGAGTGCGAGATGCGGCCGTGTAACGTGCGAAATGAACGATCGTTACATGACCGCACTCCGCCCCCCCATTTCCTGGCAGTGATACCTGTGACGATCCCTAGAAGTGAGGGACCACATCTTGATTGTCCGATCAAGACATGCAGATGGAGGTGGGCCTCGAACGAGATGACTTTCTTGCACGCATTGTGGTTAAACATGTGGAGCTGGAAGTCGTCCGAACCTGCAGCGAACCAATTTTTGTGCACGGTGGACTGGATGTAATGAACGAGGATGAATGCAGCTATTGACACAACGTGAGTACTACGAAAGACTAACGAGGTCACCACCGGGGATATGAATGGATGGCTCGTTGCAGCTGTGCAGATTGTCCTCGGATGGTTCAGTGCTAGTGTCGAAATCGGACTGAGGTGGTCGTTCAGACATGCTTTCCCAGTAACCGCCGCCCCTGGGTAGGATTTTCCCCATTCCAACACTGACCCCTGCGTAGTTCCTCGGTGCACCTGCCGGCTCGCTACTCCTGGGTATAACCAATCGTCCAGGGTGAGAGTGGGGGTAGGGGTGGGGGACATGCGCTGTGGTGACAGGTACTAGTAGAACCGGATGAGCGCTCGCTCAAGCCATGACTTACCATATTTGGGTACAGGTGCATGGGTCACAGGTCACGGGTTACCCTATCTCTCGCCCAAGTCACCCAGGCCCTCGCTCACTTTCGTCCTTGTCCTTGTCCCTCCCTTACCCCCCCCACTCAATACCGTAACCACCAAGGAGACGGACCTCTCAAAGGACACCCACGACTGGAATGTTTGTCTGAACAACAATGAGTACCACCTTATCTCTCACGTAGCCTCTAGTAGCGTTTTTTCACTGCTCCAGACGGCACTCAAGGGCCAATACACCGAATCTGCCGCCGACTGTCTCCTCTCGCTTCCCTCACCCTCCTCGCTCAACGAGTGCCAGGTGCAACCACATGATGCGTGATCATTTCGCACGTTGTGTGGTTGCACCTCACACTCGCCCTCTCACTCGTCTCGTCTCGCCCTCCTCGCCATCGCCTTCCTTCCTTGCTCAGTGAGTGTGAGGTGTGATCACACGGTGCGCGACTCACACTCGCCCTCTCACCTTCCTCACCTCGCCCTCTTGCCCCCTCTCGTCTCGCCCTCGTCCTCGTCCTTTGGCTCCCCTCACCCCCCTCACCCTCCTCACTCTCACCCTCCCAGCTCAGCGAGTGCGAGGTGCGACCACGCAATGCACAATTATTTTGTGTGTTGTGTGGTCGCACTTTGCACTCACCCTCTCGCCCACCCCTCTTACCCTAACAACCCACGGGTATACCTGCCCGGGGTATGGGTATGGGTATGACCTCCAATACCCGGGGATTTACCCGTACAATTTCTTACTAGTAGTAACGCTGGTGCTTATCCGTATTGCGCTGACAACCTTGTAAATAGTGCTGATGCTGTTTGCTGTATATCGTGCGCACCACAACAAATAAATGGCGGGAATATTCTGGCACTTGCAGCTCCATAGTCGAAATGCCATGGGAGTGTGCTTATTGCGATCGGGGAACTTCTAGAATTCAAAGTCTAACTCATCCTCATCCTCCGAAGCCGCTTCGCCATCCTCATCCTCACTCTCATTTTCTTCGACATCTTCGCCAATATCACCAACATCCTCATCACCATTGACATCCTCCATATCATCCCCATCCCCATCATCGTTCTCTTCAATTTCTTCACCAAGGGAGACTACGCTTTCAGTCTCATCGGGTAGATCCTCACTGGCTGGATCGTCCTCGTCTTCGGTGTCTCCATTATATATCTTCCCGCCCGTCTTCTGCTCACTTTGGTACTGGGACTTATGACCAACTCCGAAGCCAATAAAGCGAGCAAACATGTCTCTGTCTGCAAAGCTAGAGGTACATCAGAGATCTGGATTAATGTTATGAAACTGGCTTTCATACCATAATGACCCCTAATCGACGTCTTAGTAGAACCCTAGAGATGGGATGATCTTTCACTTTCTTATCTTATCTTATCGCATCACGTGACCCTGGGAACTCTCCCCACGTGACTGCTCTCCCCTTATCTCTTATCTCGCAGACCATGACGAAGTACCTAGACTACTCCAGACCCGTGACGTCACCATGACATCACCCTACGTCATACCTCACTTACTACACACCTATTTAATTACCGTCTAACCCTTAGACCTAGACATTCCTTATTTAGCATGCACCGGCCCTCATTCCTTGGTCCGTGCACCTCTGTACTATACTATATAAAGTAGGACATCTGAGGACTTACTCCTCAGATCGAATATTAGTTTGTCTTTCCTCTCATTGGCTCTCAGAGTTCAGAGACCAAGACCATCGCTCCCGCTTAGTCAGCAATACTAGACTATCATATCACCCTTTGCCTATCGTTATTCGAAGAGCCGTAAGAGAGAAGATACCGGCATAGTAAGCCCGGGCGACTCCAGAAGAAGATAGTCGGCACGACCCACGAAGATCATGTGCCTTATCAAATCCTAAAGATCCCGCTGAGCTCTACCTCTTCCCTTTTCATCGTTATCGCTCACCCTTTCCTTTTGGGGTTGTTCAGTGTTCCAGCGTCCCTAGATTGCCATCTGGACTCGTAACACATTCTTCCCCAGAGGGCAGTCGTGGTGTGTTAATGGCATTGATTGTGCACCACTTGGTGCGCTTTCAGGTGTTCAATGAGTTGTGCCACAATATTGCACATTGTTGTTGTTTATTGTTGTTGATTTGTTGTGTACATGTTCGAGTCCAGTGTCCTTCGCTTTCCCTTAATTTCTGACTCTGGACTCCAGGTTTGTACCGCTTTATATCACTCAAATATAGTTTCTGACTCTGGACTCCAGCTGCACTGTTCAGCTGTTTAACACGGTGGCCATCTCTGCACTGTGGCCTTACTCTCCAAGGATTGCTGGTGGCTGGGACTCTCCACCTACGTCCAGAAATTTGTTTTGGGTTGTGCTGTTTGTCAAACCTACAAGGTCCAGATGTACCCAACAGTCCCTCTACTCAATCCAGTGGCCTTTCAGGCGTCCCAGCCTTTTCAACACCTTTCTGTGGATTTGATAACAGACCTACCCCCAGTGGTGTTATACAGCTGAACAGTGCAGCTGGAGTCCAGTGTCAGAAACTAAGGGAAAGCAAAGGACACTGGACTTGAACATGTACACGATGAATCAACAACAATAAACAACAACAATATGCCACATTGTGGCACAACTCATTGAACACCTGAAAGTGCACCAAGTGGTGCACAATCAATGCCATTAACAAGTGGGGGGGGTTCAATGCTGTCATGGTCATGGTCAACCATGGCCTTACAAAGGGGGTAATTCTCACCCCTTGCACAAAATCAGTGGACACAGCTGGAATAGCTCATCTTGTCTTTGAAAATGTTTTCAAACATTATGAATTGCACGACAAATTGCTCTCCGATTGAGGCCCACAATTCACCTCCAACTTTGCTAGAGAACTAGCAAGGCTTTTGCAATATGATGTGGCCCTCTCCACAGCCTACCACCCTCAAACCGATGGAGAAATGGAGTGGTACAACCAACTTGAAATGTACCTCCAAATATTCTGCAATGGCCAACCCCACAAATGGTTGGACGTCCTACCAATGGCTGAATTCATGCACAACACTGTGATTCACATGGTCACAGGCAAATTGCCCTTCTCACTGATCATGGGCTTTAAACCCAGATCCTACCCACCTCTCAGTCGCATCTTCCTACCCATGCTTGAAAACTGGCTCTCCCACATTGAGGATGCCTGCAAAGAAACCGAAGCTGCACACAAACTAGCCCAACAACAAATGAAAGAGAGAACATTCTCTCACTTCAAACCTTGGAAGGTTGGCGACAAAGTGTGATTAGACTCTAAAAACCTTAAAATGCAAACTCTGCACAAATTCGCAGCTTGACAAACTAATCCCTTTGAGATAACCAAGGTTATCTCCCCTGTCACCTTTCAGCTCAAATTGCTGAAACAATGGAAAATACACTATGTTTTCCATGCCTCCCTCTTGACATTATAGTGGGAGACACTGGAGCATGGTCCCAATTTCACCCAACCACCACCAGATCTCATTGGGTCAGAAGAAGAATACGAAATCGAAAATATGATCAATCATCAGGGAACTTCAGGAAGAAGGCAGTACCTCGTGCACTGGCGAGGTTACTCTCATGCCAAGCAGACTTGGGAACTGGAAGGGAACTTTACAAGCACCAACTCAATTCTGCAGGACTATAAAAAGAGGGTTGGACTCTGAATGCCTCTTTCCCCAGAACCACCAACATTATTGATGTCCTTCCCCACTCCCCTCTCCAACCTTGCTTGCCCTCCCAGCATGCCTCACTTGTCTTCCCCACTATGCCCACTGACTCTTATATGTTGCAATCTTCTCGTCACAAGAGGTGTCCACAGTGCTCCTCTCCCACCCCTTCTTCCAGACCAACAATACCCTTGTATGTCTCACTGCTGCCTACCAACCACTCCTGTCCCTTCAGACCCTTCTTGCCCAGGGCACCTGGTGCCTGCCAAGTTCCCTTGCCATCCCAAACTTCTCCCAACCTTCCCCGGGATCTCCCCTCATGGCTCTCATCCTCAAGAGACTTCATGAAGTGCAAGAAGTGGTCCTCAACAAAGTACTTCCATATTAAAGGAGTTGATCACTGCATCCAGACCGGTCCCCCTCTCCCTCACTGAAGCAGAGAGGGAGACCTATTTTGCAGATTGACCCCTACCTAAGAACCTTTGGGCCCGCCACATTGCAGACATCATTGATGACATCATTCAACACCGCAGAGTGGGAGGTGCAGGCCAACAATGCAACCTCTGTGGAGGAGAGGGCCACTGCCTCACCAACTGTTGACTTGTTGACATCGACCCCCACGACTGGGACCTCAGCAACTACAAGGTCAACGAGGGAGACTGAAGCAGTACTATCTGAGATGGTACTTCAGAACTATGAAGGGGGTAATGTTACAATTCTTGTGGACCCCCTTACCTTTTTCCCTTCTCCCATCCCCTTGCCCATATTACAGAGGATCACGCTGGTTACCCAGTGTTCAACTCTCTCTTTCTGGTGCCTGAGCTGTCCAGCACAGCCTGGGCACAGCTACTTGAGTCTCAGCTGTTCCACACAGCTTTGTACCCAACTCCTCCCGACTCAGCTGTGGAACATCATATGTTGTGTAGTTGATCTGAAGGATGTGATGTTGATAGATACAATCATTTCTGAGTATCACATCATCCGGATTGGTGTGCAATGCACCACAGCTATCATCGAGCTTGGCCATCAGCAATGGATTCGTGTTGCCATCTAGTTCTGAGTTCTGGTTGTGAATTGCCATGAGGCAAGGCAGTAGATGGTGCTTAAGTTTGAGGGCAAAGTCCTAGATTCACATTAAAATTTTATCAAAATAACACGCCACATCGACTGAGTCACCTTGACAGCTACCCATTGCCAGGAAATTTTTGAAACATCCACAAAATGATTTTGCAATTTCCAAATCTGGTAGTGTTCCTTGGGGTTGTTAGGAATAGGTTCCAAATGTGGCTGGTACATAGTGTCTACTCTCTTGTGAATGTGCTATATGCATAATTGGTGCCTTTCAATCTGAGTGAGCTGACATATGAAACCCTTGCAACTGGTCCGAAGGTACATCTCTTCCTTTTCCAACCTGGTGCTCTCTTTCTTCCTGTGAACAAACATGAATGAGAATGTGGCACCAACCCAGACTCGAAGGTGAAAATTCCCCACTAGCTGCACTGAATAGGAGTCGGTGGTCCCATACATCCTGATCGAAGACATATAATCACCAAGGGTGTGCAGCTTGTGTGTTTGCGAGTTAAGAGTTTTTGGTCAATGTGATGCCACTTGGGATGAGTTTTGTATGATTGTATGTGTGCGAGACTGAGCCTGTTGCTGTCTGCACTGACGACATTCAGCTTCACACCTGAGTTCATGGGTCAGGAAAGTGAGACATGTATTGTCACTGAATGTGTGAAGCTCTTTCCCGAGGGAGACAGTGATGTCATCCATAATCTGAAGGGTTTCATCAGTGTGCATCTAAAGTTTTGTGAGCCCATGCCATTGACAAAGAATCAAAAGTAGTTTCAATACTGATGAATTGTGTGGTTCTGGAAATAGCCCATCAAAAACAGGAATAGCACACTAGAGTGATTGTGAGATTGAACTAAACGGGTGCATTAAATTACCAACCTGTAGGAGATCCTCAAAATCATGAGCTGCAGTCCTTTTCATTTCTAATACATTTCGAGAAAAACAGCAAATAGTATCCTGTCTGAATGTTGGGATTTGGTGATATCTAAATGGTGCATGAGTACAGTAAATGGAGTGAAATATAACTGGAGAGTTTGTGTATCTTGCTCTCCTGCAGAGATTCTAGCATATGAAGAAGCTGTGTGAAAACTGCTTTCCAAACCCCGAGTTCAAATTCATGGAGGAGATCCATCACTAACATAACAAAAAGATTGAAACCCAAAGGATACAGCTTGTCTGAGAAGGTGTTCTGCATAACAGCATTTGAAATGAAATGGCAGCAAATATGGTATCAAAAAGATACTTACTGATGCTGGAACCAGTGATTCTGGTTTAAGGAGGGCTTCAACTTCACAGGTCCCAACTGCATAGTTACTTCCATAAATAATGTTTTGTGCAGTTTGTACTAGCTGAATATGATTGAGATTATCATAACGGACGAGTAGCTGCCAATCATGCATGTCTTTCTCAGTGCCTAGGTCCTGAACCTGATCTAACGAAATTGTGCAGTGAGGGCAAGGACAACCACCAAGGTTACATATGGATGCTATGAGTATTCTATTACGGAACAGAAGTCAGCACAGTTCAGGGCCTATCAGTTTACAAACAAACTTTTCTGGATAGTCCACAGAATACGTGAAAATCTGGGGGTAGAAATGGTGCTCCAAACTGTCACAACAGGTGATTACGACACTGTGCTTATAGGCCAGGATAAAATCTTTGTCCAGAAGTGTTTTCCATTGTTCATGAAAAAATTCTCTGTGGCAGTGGGTCATGAGAACATCACTCAGAGTTTTTCCTCCTCAATGATTCACCACAAAATCTTGAAATGCATTGGGGAGCTGTAACAACAGACAATGAGATATGTAAGGATACCTTGTGACCATGATCACTCACAATCTGGAAATAAGCAGCATAAGAACAGGAGTTGTTTAATGGTTGACATCAGTGATACTTGGATTACAATATGTAGAGTGGCTGTTGCTGAATGTGGTGAGCTGAGTCACATCTGACCAGAACATGAATGCAGCGACAACATGGGGTAAATCACAACCAGGTTCTGGAGGCGATTCTTGCAGTTCCCTATGGGAATTGAGAAACGTGCTGGAGGTAAAGAGCTCTCCATACACATCCCAGTTCCTGTGAGGTGGATGCCAAAGTAATTCATATGGTTTATAGTGGAAATGTGCAGCCTGGACGGGATCTGTGATCTTCTCTTCCAGGATTGAAATAAGAGAACTATGGTAGAAATCTTGCACAGTATATGACTTGGGCCCTGGATTGACTAAGCAACTATGGAAAGGAACAGAGATGGTGATTGGAGAAGATTTCCACCTGCAGTCACTACCCAAGCACCCAGGAACTGTTAATGGCATTGATTGTGCACCACTTGGTGCACTTTCAGTAGTTCCATGGTTGTGCCACAATGTGGTGCATTGTGGTTACCACTGGGTCTTTCCATTTCCACTCAATCCCCAGCACCATTGGAACCTTTACCGACTTCCTCTTCAACTGCTGTTCCATCGTCATCACCATCTTGTCCAGGAGACCCCTGGTATCATGCATACTACAATGCCCATCCTCAAGTACCCAGTTCCTGGGAATCCTCTCCTAAGCCAGCAAGAAGTGTTCATCAACCTGGACCTGCAAGGCAGAGTCCTTGAACATGTGCCTCTAAGCACAGACGCTTCCTTGAGCAGGTCTTCAGCAGCCATGTTGACCTCTCCAGGACTGCAGCACCCTCCTCTGGAGAACCTGTGAGATCTTCAGATTCTCTGGCAGCATGATCCAACAATGTTCCATCAGAGGTATGCGAACCTGTATGACCTACTACCTCTGTTCAGAGTATCTCTGATTGAAGAGACAAAGAAGCACACCATACATTGAGAGAGCGATGACGGTAAGGTTACTCATGTTGTCATTGTCATATCCCGGAATTCTGAGTCAACTCAAACTCTATTATATATGAACTCCAGTGTGTTCTCAAGCGAGACACATCCCAGACCTTTGGACCTCCATACATACTTTTGTATGTAGTCCTCCTTGTACTCTGTTCTCCTTTTATATTAGTTTCCACTTCATACATATCCTCCAACACACCCCTAAAACTCTGGAGTTCTGGAGGTAACCTCAGGAGATTGACACGGTCTTAACAGTTATAGGCCCATTCTTTCAGGCCAAGCTGCAGACAACCCTCAGAAATGAGGAGATAAAGACAAGTAGCCGCTTGGTTTTACCATTCCAAATCCCACCAAGTGAGACTAATCTTTCTTACTTTGTCAATTCTTGCATGTATGAAGATGAAACCATTGCAGATGGTTATGAAGGAGCTGGTTGGGCTTTCCCAACTGAGACTTATCAATTTCACACCTCCTTGTGTCAATGGAATTGATTGTGCACCACTTGGTGTGCTTTCAGGTGTTCCATGAGTTGTGCCACAATGTGGTGCATTGTTGTTGTTTATTGATGTTGATTCATCGTGTACATGTTGATTCATCGTGTACATGTTGATTCATCGTGTACATGTTGATTCATCGTGTACATGTTGATTTGTCATGTACATTTTTGAGTCCAGTGTACTTCACTTTCCCTTAGTTTCTGACACAGGACTCCAGGTTTGTACCAATTTATAGCACTCAATATAGTTTCTGAGACTAGACTCCAGCTGCCTTGCTCAGTTGTTTAACACCTGGACACATCTTCATTTTCAAGATTTCAAAATTCTCTGCCAGAAACATTTTCCCCCCTCTCATCACTTGCATTTCACTCTTGAATGTTCCCTGGAATGCAACTTTTTAGATGCCTATGGTGATCAAATGGAGTTGAACCCTCCTAATCAGCAGGAGTGGAATGCCACCTTTGATCAATGGAGATGCAGACTTTATAAGAGCACATACTCAAAGATGATTACAGCGTGCAATTCTTATGGCCAAGACTCAAAATGAGCTTGATGCCATATGTATATGCTGGAGTTGGTGGAAAAGCTGTGACCAGAAGATATAGAAGAGCTATGGAGAAAGGAGAAGCTTATAAAGGCTTTGCTGACACAGTTAAACAGCAGGATGAGACTTCCATTCCTTCTACATGGCCAATGCCAGTATTGTGTCCCTTTCCATATCAATTTGCTTTCCCTACTCCATATGATAACTTTCTTTTTCTTAATTCTGGTTTCTTCACCTTTTCATGTACTTCTTACATCAAAATAGGGAGATCTGTGTATCAAAGGTTTATTACCAATGTTTACATCAGTAATCTGCATTACTTTGCAAGTTTTGACTTCAATTTATTTGAATGTCATGCCCATTTGCCAGAAAGAAATTTCCAAGTTCCTACACAGACACATAGAAGAACCAAGAAAGAAAGATCTATCTTTTGGCAACAGCATTGGAAATGGATTTACCCACAATGACCAAGAAAACCATTGGTCACTGCACCAGTACAGACACAAGGACATACATATAGGATTGGGACCTATAACACCAGGAGTACCCTACGTCAGTTTTGGATACAAGTTTCCTGCAGGAAATATCAAGAGAAGCAAAAGAAATGATATTATCTGTTTTAGCAGCAGAGAGGTGTTTCAAGGGAATATACCTATTATGGCAGTCCTTAATATGTTGTCCCTCATTTACATAGGGGTGACATAATAGAACCATTACAAAATGTATGTAATCATATTACAAGTCACAAGGTTCGTGACTGCAAAGTGGTCAGTAACCAGGTCCAATGGAGTCAGGGAAGAGTTAGTATGAAGGGAGAAAAGGGAGAGAAGGATGACAGTGAGGACATGGAGATCCATCACATATCAGTCCAGCCTTAGAAACCCCTCATGACAAGTCAGCAGGTCCATGAAAAGACTGCTGACCAACTGAACCAGAATGCGATATGCACTTGGCCAGTTGAGCCAGTGGGCAAATTGCATGGACCCACAGATGACGAATTGGGTACCAAACAGCCTAGATGGACACCACAAGACAAGAGCTCGAGTGGAGAGGAACAAAATGTGGCAACAAGCCATGAGGGGGAAGTGGTCAACGAAATAATTTGAACAGCCAACAAAGGGAGTCAGGTGTGCTAGTACCAGATGCACCCCAGAGCATGTCACTCAAGGGGGAGTGCATGAGTCAGACGAGCGACAGCAGCACTGAGCTAACTGCACACAAACTGGATTGGCCAGCGAGACCAGAGCAAGTGCATGGAGCATGACCAACCAGATAAGATCACCAAGCTGAGACTGTCAAGAGACCCTGGGGACTCAACAGGTGAGTCATCGACATGTGTCATCCAGATGAGCCCACAGAGCCACGTGACAAGCCAGATGGCATGGAAGTGTGAGAGGGTGAGGCAGTAGTCGAGATTGTCAAGTTGAGGTCATTGAGAGGGCGAGATGTGGCAATGGGCGACAAAGGACAGTCCCAGCGAAGAAAAGAGCCCCTGAGCATCGAGCTAGAGGGGGAGTGGCAAGGATGTGCGAGCGACAATGCCACAGCCACTGGAGTGGAAGTGGCAATGTTGGGACCATCTGGATGTGTCGAGGATGCCAAAATGAAGCTGAGTAAGCTGGCAAAGAGGTCAGATCACGAGCACAAATGGGTAAAGCAAAGAAATAGTGAAAACTCACCTAGAGCGGCTCGAGACAAACTGAGCAACCTGGACAGCGAAGCAGCTGCACCTGACGACCCACCCAGTTACCCTAGACATCCTGAAGGCCATGTGAAGCAGCACGAAGTTGAAACGAAGCCACCATACTGAGTTAAAGGGCCAGGAGGGGATTTGGGCGAGTTGGGGGCATTTGGAGACGACTTGGGCAAATTGGTGCACCCAAATGTGGCAAATGTCATCCATATTGATTGGACAGGCCCTGGGAGTGATCTGGTGTGGTGCAACAACAATCCAAAGCCACCATTTTGAGGTAGAGGCCTTAGAGGCCATATGGGCAAGTTGGATGTGTTGGGAGTGTCAAGAGCTGATGAAGATGAAACGGCGCACCCAAAATCATTGGGAGCAATGGATATAATGGGACAAACCCTGGGAACAACCTGATACAGCGTGTCAACGATCCAAGGCTTCAAAGACAAGATATCGCACTAGGAGGTGAAGGAGGCAAGTTAGAGTTGTTGAGAGGTGCCAAGGTTGAAACAGAGTGCCGAATTGGTACCAATGGAGTTGAATGCGATGGGAAAGAGTGCTGGGTGGATGGTGCATCAAGTGACGCATGCAGTGACTCAAAATGAGTCCAAATGCAATTACTACCTGAAGACAAGACAAGTCAGCATGAGCAGTACGAAAATGCAACAATAAACATACCCAGGATATCCACACCACCCAGCAGACACCCTAAATGACCCATGCACCAGCCAAACCTGCTGCATTGTCAAGGAAAACTCAAGTTGTGATCTAACGAATTTGGTCAGTCATGCACAATCAAAAAGCAGACCTACTGAGTCATGCAATTGTTAATGGCATTGATTGTGCACCACTTGGTGCGCTTTCAGGTGTTCAATGAGTTGTGCCACAATGTGGCACATTGTTATTGTTTATTGTTGTTGATTTGTCGTGTACATGTTCGAGTCCAGTGTCCTTCGCTTTCCCTTAGTTTCTGACACTGGACTCCAGGTTTGTACCGCTTTATAGCACTCAAATACAGTTTCTGACACTGGACTCCAGCTGCATTG
>JBBPRU010000217.1:0-12537 GCA_038093245.1 Boletus holoroseus
TATCAACTGGCTGGACAGCATAGAAAATAAGCGCTTCGACCACAGCAACATTTAATGTACACATGCAACATAAATACTTGTCCACATCCGGTGAGTTCGAATCAGAACCCATGCGGGTCAATGCGAAGGCAGAGGTTACGTGAAGCAAGTGACTAGCAAAACCTGCAAGCCTTGCTGCTTGACCCATTGCAGTGAAGCCCTGTTCCCCTTTCTAATGTCTTTACGAAGCGCGGTCTTGCTGGGTTTCAGGATCCCGCGAAGAGCCGATTGGCCCTTGTGGCGTGTGGCAACATATTCTTTGATGTTGACATGGGCTTCCGCTTTGAGCATCTTACGAGCGGATGTGAGCGTGGATGGGAGATCTGAGGCATTGGGGGAACGCAGGCCAAGTTCGATTATGAGCGCGCGTAACAGATCGAGTTCTGCATCGTTTCCCTTGACCGGGGATGAGATGAAACTGAGAAACAATTTTAATTGATTTAGACAATCCATGTAGGTGGTTACAGGACACACCGGGTTATGAAAGCAGAGGCTTCGTCATATGATGCAGTAGGTGTGCTAGCTCCACTATGGTACTCGGAACTGGCGAAAGTGACACTTGGCGATTGGACCTGACGTTTTGTTTTCCTGGAAACCTTACTCCTCTTGGGCTTGTCAATGCAAGTTCGGTTCCCAGATAGTGCACGATCTCTGTCCGACTCTGTCCCGGTGGACGAACTGTCGACGAAAGAATCATGGTCGCACAATGAGAGTTTGTCAAGTGTTGAGGATAGGTCACCGTCCGAGCCAAGGTGTCCTGTGATGTCAGAGAGGGTGGACGGAAGGGAATGGGCGTCAAGGAGAGGATGGTGTAGGACAATAAAATCGGTGTCGCTCAAAGAGCTGTGCGTCCATATTATTTCGTCGTCCTCGATGGAGAACTGGGAGAGAGGACTGTTCGCCTCGTGTTCGCTATCCGACATGGCGGTGGAGACGAGGGGCGGTTCTAGCCCCTAGGGGTGATTAATGACATTCGCGGAGTTGAGAGAAGTAGACACTCAGTACTCATCGATCAAGGTTGCTCGTAATCGTGCTGCACGAACTATCGGGACCCAGTTTCGTACGTATATGCGCTCTGTTCTGAGCGACATGAGCGACGGACAGTGGGCGGTGCCGGCGAGGGCGATGTCGGTGAGGGTGGCGAGCACACTTAGTATGTAGTACATCCCTGAACGTGTGATATGTATTACATAATACGATTAGATACCGACCCTCTGCCCAACATCGTCGTCGTCGTCTACGACCCTTCCCTCTTTCTTGCCGTCGTCAGTGCTGACTGTCATCTCCCGTCTTGCTTCAAGACCCCATACATGTCAGCTATGGAGGTGTGTATGCGCAGCCCTTCTCTCCGGATCTTCCTCCGTGTTCATCCTCCGTCCCCAGGGCCTACTTGACTTCTCCAAGGAGTTCGATGTCTCTCTCCTGGACAAGGTCGCAATAGCCTTTTACACCGGTCGTGGCCAGGAGGTCTGCCTCTTGATATACCTTCCTCCTTCTCTGTCGCCCTAACCTCTTCTTCCCAGCAACAAATGGCTCAGCAGGTCCTCACTCAGTTGGAAGAACATCCGGATGCATGGACGAGAGTTCCGGAGATAATGGAGAGATCGTCTTTTCAACAGTCAAAGGTCTGCACCAGTCCACCTGTGCATTATCCATCTCATCGTCTCTATCTAGTACATCGGTCTCCAGATCCTCGAGAAGCTCATCACCACACGCTGGAAAACTCTGCCTGACGGTCAGCGGCAAGGTATCCCCCATCTCATCCTCGTTTGACGCGCCACTTAGATCGTGTTTAGGCATCAGGAACTTTGTCGTCGGTATAACTGTCAAGGTAGCCTCGGACGAGGTCACCATGCGGAAGGAAAAGACATTTATCAACAAACTCAACCTCGCCTTGGTCCAGGTAGGATTTCGTGTCACAATGTATTTTTTCGCTCATGCATCCTATCGTCTCCAGATCCTGAAGCAAGAGTGGCCACATAACTGGCCAACCTTTATAACCGAACTCGTCGAATCCTCCAAAACTAATCTCTCACTATGCGAGAACAACATGGTCATCTTACGTCTTCTGTCAGAAGAGGTCTTTGACTATTCCGCGGAACAAATGACCCAGACAAAGATTAAGAATCTCAAAAATCAGATGTGCGGCGAATTTAGCGAAATCTTCAAGCTCTGCTCCGAGGTCCTTGAGGAGGCACAAAAAACCAGTTTAATCAGGGCTACTCTAGAGACGCTCTTGAGGTTCTTGAATTGGATACCTCTCGGTTACATCTTCGAGACTACCATCATCGATCTTCTACTCAACCGCGTAGGTGTCCCTTCGTCTGCTCCTCTTCCATGCTAATATATGCGTAGTTCCTCGAAGCTCCAGAATTTCGTAACGTAACCCTGAAGTGCTTGGCTGAAATCGCTGGCCTCAACGTGGGACCAGAGTATGATCCCAAATTTGTGATACTGTTCGCTATGGTCATGACATCCATAAACCGTATGATTCCCCCTTCAACCAACATTGCCACCGCCTACGCATCCGCGTCCGACTCTGGTCAAGAGCTCGTTCTCAACCTTGCACTATTCCTAAGTAATTTTCTATCCAACCATCTTCGAACCGTCGAAACCGAAGCGAATCGCGACGTATTACTCAACGCCCATCTATACATGGTCAAAGTATCACAAGTTGATGAACGTGAAATATTCAAGATCACGCTTGAATACTGGTCGAAGCTTGTGGCGGAGCTCTACGACGAGATCCAGGCACTACCCATTGGAGACAGTGGTTTGCTCATGGGCCTGAGTCTTGGGAATGGAACTGGCAACATGCTTAACGGGATGTCTTTGCGGAAGAACATCTATAGCGATGTTTTGAGCAACCTGCGTCTTGTTGTCATTGAACGGATGGTCAAGCCAGAAGAGGTGCGAATCTTCCTTTTCTCCACCCATATTCTCTAATCGGACCTCAGGTTCTCATCGTTGAAAATGATGAAGGCGAAATCGTCCGGGAGTTTATGAAAGAGTCCGACACCATCGTTCTTTACAAGCAGATGCGTGAACTTTTGGTGTACCTCACCCATCTAGATGTCGTTGACACAGAGAACATCTTGACGGAAAAGTTGGCCAAGCAAGTCGACGGCTCAGAATGGAGCTGGCAGAACTTGAATACACTCTGCTGGGCAATTGGTAGCATCTCGGGAGCTATGAGTGAGTTATTATTCGTTTGTATTAGCCCTGCTTGGCGTCAACGACTTTATTTTAGACGAGGAGACTGAGAAGCGATTCCTCGTGACCGTGATCAAGGACTTGCTTGGGTTATGCGAGATCAAACGAGGGAAGGACAACAAAGCTGTCGTCGCGTCAGACATCATGTATATCGTCGGACAATATCCGCGCTTCCTCAAGGCTCACTGGAAGTTCTTGAAGACTGTAGTCAATAAGCTGTTTGAATTCATGCACGAAACGCACGAAGGTAAGCGCCACCTGTGAATTACCTTTCTTAAGCTCACTTTTGAACGATTGACCTGCAGGTGTTCAAGACATGGCCTGTGATACATTTATCAAGATCGCTCAGAAGTGCCGTCGACATTTCGTCATGCAACAATCAGGGGAGCAAGAGCCGTTCGTTGATGAAATTTTGCGGCTGTTGCACAGAATTACCGTTGACTTGTCACCTCAACAAGTATATATACATGTCTCTCATCCCCGTGTTTCATGAACTGACACGAACTCTTGGAAGGTGCACACGTTCTATGAGGCAGTTGGATACATGATTTCTGCTCAGCCGAACAAACCTCAACAAGAGAAATTGATCGCAAAGCTGATGGAATTGCCTAACAATGCCGTATGTATTCCTTCCATCTCTCGTGTCTACCGACTGATTTGGTTGTTGAAGTGGGACTCTTTGATGGCACAAGCCGCACAGAACATCGACGTGTTGAGCAACCTTGATAACATTAAAATCCTCTCGAACGTGTTGAAAACCAATGTTTCCGCGTGCACCTCCATCGGTAGCTTCTACTTGCCCCAAGTTGGTCGCGTATTTCTGGATATGCTTGGTCTCTACAAGGCCGTCAGCGGCATTATTAGCGAGACAGTTGCACGAGAAGGTCAGCGTTGACATCACACTTGTGTTGGTCCTGCTGATACCTTTTGTCAGGTGTGATTGCGACAAAGACCCCCAAGATCCGTCAACTGCGGACGGTAAAGAAGGAGATCCTGAAGTTGATGGAGACATACATCAAGAAGGCGGAAGACCTAGAAGCCGTCAACGTCAACTTTATGCCGCCACTCCTGGATGCTATTCTTGGGGACTATCACCGCAATGTACCTACTGCACGGGACGCGGAAGTTCTTAATGTGATGGCAACGATTACTGGACGCCTTGGAGTAAGTTTTTCTTCGTGATCAGAGGGCGGTCGTTGAGTTTTCTGGTGACTTCAGCCTCTGCTTACACCCCAAGTTCCCGCTATCCTCGACGCTGTATTTGAACCCACACTCAACATGATAAACCAAGACTTCGCCGAATTTCCGGAGCACCGTGTTGGCTTCTTCAAGTTGCTAAGAGCCATCAACCTCAACTGCTTCCCTGGTAGGCGTGAGGGTGTTTTTGTGTCCGCGCCGTCGTTAAGACCCCGTTACAGCTCTTCTTGGAATACCACCGACTCAATTCAAGCTGTTCATGGACAGCATCATCTGGGCTATCAAGCATACCATGCGGGATATCGCGGACACGGGTCTAAATTGTATGTTGATGCTCTCATTTGCGAGCCTCTGTGTTGAAGTCGCCCAGTGTGTCTCGAGGTAGTCAACAACTTTGCAAGTGCAGAGCCGGCTGTTAGAAACGCCTTCTTCCAGCAATACTTCCTGAGCATCTTACAGGACATATTCTTTGTCCTTACGGATGCGGACCACAAGAGTGGCTTTAAACTTCAGAGTCTTCTCCTTGCACGGATGTTCCAGCTTGTGGAGACAAATCAAATCCAGTCTCCGTTATACAATCCGGGACAGGTGGCTGATCCGAACATGTCGAACTCGTTGTTCCTCAAGGAGTATTGCGCAAACCTACTCAAAACGGCATTCCCTCATGTCCACAAGTAGGTCTACCGTTGGCGGTGACGTTTTTCCGCTAACTGGGCTGTTATGCAGTACTCAAGTCCAAGTATTCATTACTGGACTAGGAGAATTCCACAGCGACATCAACCGATTCAAGCTTGCATTGCGTGACTTCCTTATCCAACTTAAAGAATTCTCTTCCGGCGATAATGCTGAACTGTATCTGGAGGAGAAGGAAGCTGAAGCACTGATGAAGGCGCAAGCTGAACGAGAACTCGCGATGCGTGTACCCGGGTTGTTGAAGCCATCGCAATTAGAAGACAAGGATGAGGATATTTCATAGAGAATCGTCGTCTCCGTCCTTTTTCTTTCTTTCTCACATCTCTCGCACTCCTTTTGTTTGTTTCTCTGACACGATTGGCATGCTTCCCTCATTTTACTTCAGACCTTGAACTATCTTCATTTCACCAACTTGCCCCAACACTTCACTCTGCTATCGATGTTCCCCGGCAGCTTCACATCTAATGTAATAGTATAGGTCGTGGAAGGTAGCAAAATAATGTAGAATATTAGGTGAAGCTCGAAGCACAGATGTCATGCTTGATAAGATAACACCGACGACTCAGTCGATCACCACCATGTTCAAAAAGTACACTACTTTGGCTCGCTAAGGTGGAGAACGGACAGCTGACTGCACTTGTAGGTTCTCGCCATCCACCGATATAGCAAGCCAGACACCACCCAAATCGTCTGTGCAACGATCGATCCGGGCTGCAGTGGTTGCACAGTGGAGGTTACAACCTGAAATTCTCGAACAGATATGGCCAAAGAAAGAGTCTTTAACTCATGTAAAATGGTCCGTGTCTCTCCCACCGATCTCCGTGATACCCCATCGTGAACGCACCCGACAAGACAGCAGAGAACACATTTCGATATATACCGTCAACAGTGAACCGTTGTTCTTCCAACACTTTGATGGTCCCTTTTATCCTACCCTTCGATTACTCCACAAGTGTAAGTCACGCTACCACAGACCCAGTCACCCCAGATTGCTTAGACGCATCCTCGTAGATCCGTTCCTGCTCCCTAAAGTTGGTATAGATCGCGGTGCAATACGCTTCCTGCTTGCGGGGGCGCACATGATGTGTCCTGGCCTCACATCCGCTGGGGGTTATCTTCCCCCAGTGGAATCTGAGATTCCTGCTGATGCGCTCGTCGCGATCCACGCGGAAGGGAAAGAACATGCGGTAGCAGTCGGGTTGACCAAGTTGGGCACAGAAGAGATGCGCAGGGTCAACAAGGGCGTTGGCGTGGAAATCGCGACGCATTTGGGAGATGACTTGTGGGCGATTCAGACGATCTGACCAGTATTCGGTTCCGTGATACATCATGTCCGTAATTTTGTTTGCGCCCGCTGTCGACATGTCAACTTTGGCTTTGGGATCCGTGTCGGTATTGTAACACAAGTGATTCGGAGCATTTCCGCGTTCCCTTGGTAAAGACGTCTCTGGGCGCGAAGCCTTCCGCTTTCGAAACGATTCATTCCAGGAGTAAACAACGGACAATCGTGTAACGATCGCCCATCTTCACAGCTTTTCCTGAACCTTTACAGCGTGTTCATGCAGGGTTCAGGAGGCAGCTCGTTCGCGTACGACACATTCACTCGAGTCAGTGCGCGCAAGAAACGAAAATGGAGGGACTCCAGGGGAAATGCTGCAACGCCGTTCGATCTCTTGACACGGGTCCAAGAAGAGCTCAAGACTGATGAGGGCTGGTCACTATGTTGCAAAGGTACGTATTCATCCCATTGGGTCCGTGATGGCATCCCACCGAGTTGTGGACGAAAGGGATCTTCCACGAGGCGCTCCGTGACGTATGCATCAAACCTGAAAGAGTGCTCTGTCTTGGATTGGGAAGCCCGTCCTCATCTCGGGACGCCCGTGCGCAGCTCGCGTTGCTCAGCTATCTGTGCGCCTCTTCAGGTATCGTGCGTGGATCCAGAAACCGATTGTGGTTGGTTGTCCCCTCATTCTCGCATAGGACGCCGGGGATGTCTCTGTGTATGATCCTGTGTTCACGGATGCGGATGCGCAGCTGTTCCAGGCCTTGGGAATGCGGTATCTTGATCACGTCCAAGCAAGCGAACACCTCTCGGGCTTCAAATTTCAAACTAATTACGGGGTCTACAGGGGGCCGAACACTCGTTGGATCGTCCCACGGTGCTGTACATGCCGCACTGTGACCTGAAGCTGTATGAGATGGTCATTCGCGCAAACTGGACACTCGACGGTCTGTGCAACATCGTCTTTCTTGCGAACCGCTTCGGCGACTATGTCGACAAGTGGGTGTATACGCTTAGCGCGGTGGGCGGCGTCTGACCTGGTCTACAGCAACGCGGCCTGCAAGCTCGAAAAGGAAACGCCGTGCTTGCTGAGACTGGGTAGGTGGAGTGGCAATGGACGCCGTGCGCGCTGACCCACGGTAAATTTTCTGGGGCAGTACCGTTTGTAGAGTGTCGAGCCCTTCCCACGTCAGGGGCGTTTCCAAGCGCATTCAACAACCTTTCGGTGCAGTACGTCAGCCGGACCCCGTTATCGCTGCAGCGCGACACATTCTGGGAAAAAGGGTAATCGGTCGCTGTCAAGCATCTATACGTCAGAGATACACCCGGGAACATCCCCGCGAGCGAAAAATCTAAGATACAAATCAAACTAGCATATCAACAAGCAGCGATACTGACAAACATGATTATATGGTAGACATGGGACCACTAGCACTCTTCGTAGACATTATACGAATTCAAGTTGTCTTCGTCAGGGAATGGGAGAGGGTCAAGCTCGAAAAGATCAAATACCGAACCTGTCGTGCGAATATATATGTCCAGCTGCGACTGTTGCTGTCGACGTCCCGAAAGTGGGATTCCAAAGAAGAGATGGGAGGACCGGCCCAGCGACGGTGTCGACGGAGCGTCGGACTCGTCGTCAGAAGTATCTTCTATTGCTTCTGGCACGGAGAGATCATCGAGCTCGTCCATGTCGCAACGCGAGAGAGCATTATATCCCGGAGGGGGAGAAATCAATGGAGACTCGATAACAGGACCGAGTTCATATGGGCGAACGAGTGGTGGATGGAAGGGTGGATATGGAACAGGGTATGGAACAGAGGTAGAGTGCGCCGGTTGATTCAAAAGATCGTCCGACGACGACATGGGAGACGTCAAGGGGCTCACAAATGTGTCGTCATCTTCCTCCACGGCAATTGAAACACGAACGTCCGAGCCCGCACAGAATTCGTCCTGTTCACCCTCGCAAAGGGTTTCCAGGAGGGAATCGAGCCATTCAGCTTCAGAAACGGTCATGTCAACGCCACCTCGAGGGATAAGCTTGCTGGCGTCGGGGAACATGAACGAGTCCGACTCCTCCAATTCACCCCCGTCTTCTTCGTCGTCTGCTACGCCTTCAGAACATACACAGAGAGAGCTGGATGTACCGTTCAATACGGATGGTGTGGGGGGAGATTGTGAGCGAAAAACCGAATTCTTAAGGAGAACCCAGCGGTGAAGGTTACAGTTGTCCTTGCCGCCTACGGCAGAATGCAACTTGCTACGGGCCATTGTGAATAGAGTGGCATGCTCTGCCGACATCTGCGCGAGGTGAGAAGAGGGGCGTTTGTTGCGGAAAATGTTGGTGTCTGTCGTGTTATGTGACGTCAGTACTGAACTAGTGGAATTCGGACAAGACAAACCAGGATCAAGAGTGGATTGGCCGGTGTATGCGGTATACGATGAAAGGCTCGAACAGAATTGTGCCGTTGTTGGATTTACGCGCGAGTTTGTTGACCATAGTTTAGGAGGGGACAACGTGCATTCGCGGGGTGGACGCGACGAGGGCGGAGAGGGAAAGGGCGGAGAGGGACGGGTCGAGCGGTGGGAGGTCTACTGTGAGGGCATGGTGTTGGGAGGAGAAAAGAGGGCGAGGGGAGGTCGGCGGCAGGGAGAGGAGTTTATATAGCAATTTTGAAATACCGAGATTTTGTTGTGACTCAAAACCCTCGGAACGAAGCCCCTCACAGCCACAATATAAACAAGACTCAATAATTCCATGTCACGCGAGTTTGCCGCCACCATGGCCAATGGCAACCCGTGTCATATTCGCGTGGAAACATATCATAAGACATGACTCGTCACCCCTCGTCCATATGATCCTCCCCCGCCCCATCGTCCTTGACCGTGTCAATAAGTTTTTTCAGCTTGTGCACGCTTTTCGGAGATATGTCACGCGCAATCGCGAGCCATTGCGCGGATTTCGCCTCATCTCCGACAAGTCGATACACCTTGGCCAGCTGGAAGACGACATTCGATTCCTCAGGCGAGCTATCGCGAAGCTTTTGCAAATCTTCAATCGCCTCCTGTCCATAGATAAGAATTCCGTCATCCATTAAACGCTACGCCGTCTAGGCCCTACCTTGTACCGCTTCAGTGAAATAAGCATTTTCGCTCGTCGATAGCGAACCAGCGCATTGTCGGGGGCCAGTCGCACGGCTTCGTCAAATAAACCGTAAGCTGCAGTCCTATCTCCGCGACGCTCTACAGTCTGTGATACGCGTCAACCAAAAGGCAGCGAGCAACTCCCTTATCAGTGAGTGCGGACAAAATTGACTCACCATCCCCACGCATCCGAGGAGCACTGCATTTTGAGGGTGTATCTCGAGTGCCTTGCGGTAATGATATTCCGCGAGTCGGATTTTGTTCGTTCGCAGATAACAAGTCCCTAGGCCATACCTTTCATTGATGTAATGAGCCTCACCACACCCCCAAAGAGAAGTGAACGGGTATCATATTTACTAGTTCACACTCACCAGGCGTTATAATGTCGTTGGTCGGCACGTAATGCGGTTTGGAAAAACGAAATTGCCTTATCAATGTCTTCGTCGATTGACTCGTGCCCGCTCAAAGTGAACGCGTATGCACACCCTGGGTCCAACTCAGCTGCACGTCGGAAACACGTCAACGCTTGTGAACGCTCTTTTTGCAGAGAAAACAAGTTTCCAGCGGCAATCCAAGCCTGTGGCGAATGCGGATTGATACTCATCAGCTCCTGGGCTAAAAACGACAGTTGCACGTTTTGTTGCAGATGCCATAAAAGGGTCGAATACACTTCCATATCAGTGGCCCGATAAGGCTCCAGCGCACGAGCTGCCCTGAAAGCCCGTTCAGCCTAGGGATGGCACGTAAGTTACAATGTTGGATGAGAGAAATGGACCGCATGAGATAAAACGCGAAGACCAGATTACGTACAGAAGTATACTCCAATCGTTCATAGTGAGCCCGGCCGACCATGGACAACACCCACGATGACTGCTGGTGTGCAGAAGGCATGTGTTCGAGTTCCATTAGACAAGAGTAACAATCATAAACAGACATCGCTCTAGTGGCCCGCGCGAATCGTCGCATGAGATCGTAGATATAGTAGTCGGCCATTTCTTGTTCATAAGCCTCTTGAGCAGCTCGCTCATGAGCACTAGTCCAATGGCTAGGCGCTGGAGAAGTATCGGAGTGAGGTGATTGAGCATTTGATGCTGGCGAGGTAGAAGATGCCACGTCTACAACAGCAACAGTGTCCTCGTCGGGATCGGACCCTATTGAACGTGACCGTGAGGTCGCAATTCGGCGTCGACGCTCTCGCAGCGGTGGATGCTGCAGTAAAGGTGAACAAATCAGTATGTGTATCAACAACTTTATGTAATGGCATGGCGAGAATCTGACCTTTCCAGCTTGTTTGCTCATAGTACCACTCAACAACCGCGTACTGCGCCGCGGACCAACACCATTGTTCCCAGGATGTCGCTCGGTTTTTCCGACTCCAACGACGCTCCTCAAGTTTTGAATAGGCTGAGAACGACGACCAGGTGATGAGAAGATGTTAGCAAATTTCAAGGCCGGGCGGGCGCGTGCCTTTTTCAAGGGTTCGTCTACTACTAACTTGGATGGCTTGGATTTTGCCAAATCGATGCTCCGCTGGCGGGTTGTTGAACGCAGACGCTTCTGGACTGGTCCAGTCTCGTCTGCTGATGAAAGAGGCCGAGCAGGAGGTTGAGATGGGCCAGCTGGCGCATCTTCCATTCGAGGTCCACGGGGTGCTATTTGTTGGATAAAGTGGCCGTCTGCTTGGAATAACGATTCATTGGTAACCCTGAAAATTGTATAGTGAGACAAGACGCTATCTTAATCGAACGCCTAGACCTACAGCGAGTCGCGTGGCGCATGTGGTGGCTCCATCCGAAAGCCTTGAGGGGGATTTTTCCGGCCCCGGATATGAGTGCTGTTTTCCGCAGCGTCGGGGGTAAAGAATCCGACACCTGTCGCAGTTGGTCCTGGCATAACCTTGATGAATGGGTGTTCTTCAGGGGGTACTCGTTTAGTCGGTAATGGTCGGGGTGGAAAGATCTCGTCAACATCAGGCGCAGTACCTGGATGCTCGATTGAGTTTCTATCTAAAAAGACACACTGAACCCACCCACCGAGTGCGCACAATCCCTCGAATGCTTCCCAAAGGAGTGGATTCAGTGCCAATGCCTGACGAAAGCTACAGGTGGCTTTCTCAGGGAGATTGCCTTTCAACGCCATCGTTCCTGCTCGACAGCGAAGGGCCGCCTCTTCAGGAAAAGCTCGTGATGTCCGGTGTCCCATTGACTCTGAGAAACAGATCAGAAGACTGCGAAACAGACCATCTATACACGCACGCGATGGAACATAGTCTGTATCCTCCAGAGCAGCTTCCAGGGCCTCGCGTGCCTGCCGGTAGCGCGAAAGAGCCATGCAGCATTTCCCTTTGATTTCTAGACAGCCGCTGCACTTCTCCTGTTCAGTGCCACCCACAACATATAGTGCAGAATGGGGCTGCCGAGCGCGGAGGAGGGCGGTCGCGTAGAGATGACGTGCATCGTGGTCGTGTTCGTCCATAACGTGATATCGTTCGGCATAAAACACAGCAGACTGGACGAGGTCATAGTCTAAACATGTCCATATCAGCGACCGGAAACGCTGTCCGATCTGAGGGGGAGGTATGGCCGAGGAGGCAATGGCTTTGGAGCCTCCCTGTTGCATAGCATCAGCCCAGAGGCTTGAGATATCTGCAGGATTGAACTGGTATGAACGTTGAACAAGATTCCAGAAGGAACACCCGTCGTGGAAGACTGCAAGGAGATGGATCAACGAGGACAGGATTTCGAAACGGACCACCCACAACGAAGCCGGGTCGACGCGTGTTAGTGTCACAACTTTTAGAACAACAGTGCATTCACACGTCACGTGACTCTCAGACAGGGGTCACAAAATTGTGTTAAACATAAGAATGTACATTGGTGTCCATCAATCAATGCCCGTGCCCATCTGTCTCCGGTTTCGGTTCTTCCAGGGATACAGTCAGTGAAACGGAAGCCCTTGAGTCATTCACG
>JBBPRU010000218.1:0-12482 GCA_038093245.1 Boletus holoroseus
GCCATCGAGTTCAAGAGTGCTCACTGGCACCTTCCATTCCGGGCCCCTGCTGATGTGGAGAGGTTCCTAGCACATCCGTCACCAACTCTCACCATTCTTTCCTATCAAAAACATGTACACCTCCGTCTTTTCGAAAGGTTCCCTTGGGTATTTGTAATAAAAAAAAGAAAAAAATATTGCGCATTCGTATCAGCTCTATTCAATCTTTCCGCACACCCGAGGCTTCCACGTCCTGAACCACTTGTTCCACTTCCTCCCCATCGTCTTCCTCGTCTTGCAACAACTCTTGGGGAATTATCAGGTTCAAAATGACCGCCACCAATCCGGCAACCAAGACTGTACTTGTGATCAGCCAACGCTCATGGCGTAAACACGCGCAAGCGGGCCACTCACATGGTGTGCTCAACACGATTGTGATCGAGTCAAAGAGACCTTGCAGACCCGAGTTTGGATTACGAACGCCGTCGAACAAGTAAGTGAACACGTTCGGCATGAGCAGGTCGCCGATGCCGAATGACATTGCGGCAGCGAGAACGAACCGATCGCGGCGGGTATACTCCATGTAGGAAAGTACGCGCAACCCAGAGACGACCACACTTGCGAAGAGGAAGGTAGTCACACCTCCAAGGACTGGGTTGGGGACTGTGTAGCGGAGCCATCAGAATGAGGTGGTGTGGCAGCGTGGAGTACGTACTAGCAAGGAAAAACCCAGAGACCTTGCCAAAGATGCCGAAAAGGATGAGAAAAGCACAACACCATCGACCAGCGACACGATTTGCACAACGAGTCAGTGCAATGACACCGTTGTTCTGAGCGCTCGCGTTAGTGTGCGTGCCTCTAGACTGAGGCATAACACAGAACTAACCTGCGCAAAAATGGACAACGGCGTCACGGTAAACAGTGCAGAAATAAATCCTCCAAGGCCGTCACTCTACATTCCGATTAACAAAATCGTGAACAGAACACAAACATAGCTCATCTTCACCAAAACACCGCCTTGAATGCGTGAGTCAAAGTCATCGCCAGTTACTTTCAAGCGAGACACTTCTGCAGAAGCTGTGATATCGCCTATAGCTTCCATCGTCATAGACACTGGGGCAAGAATGAGACGCCGAGTTGGAATGGGTGGCAATAACATATGTATATGCCTACCGTAGACCGCCAACATCGGAAGGATAGCAGGAGGATAGACACTAATTTTGAATGTGTGCACCCTTCTGGATGTAAATATCGCGCAAGCTTAAGGTAAGCATTGAACATACCACAGGAACGTAATGACCGGCGCGGAAGTAATGGTGCTGCCATCGACATATCCCGCAGCACCTGCCACGATACACCCCACCGCAAGCCCGACGATGATACTCGCGTTCTTCAAGAACGGAGAACCGAACAGTTCAGTGATGATGATGGTGACGAAAGAAAGAAAGCCAAGACCGATGAACTCTGGTGAACCCCACCTAAGGAACGAGATCAGAAGTCTTTGCACAGCACCCAATAAACTTGGGGTTTCTTACGGGAGCGCGCGTTTGGAAGTGGTGGTCGGGCACAGAGAGAGCGGTCCACTGGTAGGACGTGCTTGGCAACCATTTGATCCTCCACCCCAGTTAGGTATGCCGGACGAACCAATGAGGGACGCTCCAATCAAGACGATGACGGTTCCTGACCACGCATGTTGGAAGGGTGCCTCTGCGCCATTAAGGAGTCCTTACCTGTAACCACCGGTGGAAATATGCGCTGCAGAGTGCGTGGGGGGATAAATGATAACCCCATTTCAAGGAACGAACATATTAATGACGTGCCTAGATGAAAACATGCAGGACATCAATGTCCCTGGCAGAAGGAAGCTGTGTGGTTGACTTACCGAGAACCATACCGTATGCGTCAGGACATGCGCCACGAGTCACACCGCCATCAGCAGCGGTAACGGAGGGACAGGTCCCGTTAGCATACATGGCGTCAAAAATCTTACAGATGCGCCTTCAGATTGAATTCAAACCCCAGACATAGAAGAGGATACGTACAGCATTAGCAGTGCTGATTGTGGCAAAACTAGTTCCAACCACAGACAGCAGGCCAGTACCGAGGTAGTATCCTTTCCAAAGTTTGATTCGTGACATTTGAACGAGACTCAGGATCCCTGTGAGCAGAGGCTCAGCACGGGGAGTTTGAAATTGTATGAAAGGACGCCTGATCGACTACACACCACAACCGATGAGCGATGCAGATATCATATACGCAGAGGTTTGCGCATCGAGCACCAGCGTGCTCGCAAAGATGATTGGAGGAGTGATTAAACCAGCCAGCATAGCGAGCGCGTGCTGAAGCCCGCTTGCCATTGCGAGGACGAGCGGCAACTCATCGTCGATGCCGTAGAAAGGTGGTTGTCTCCTCGGGTTCAGTTTCTTGCCACCGATCGAGAAAGGCAGAACGGGTGAACAGAGCCAGGAATAGTCGTAGTCGCCAAACCAGCCTTTCCTCGTGGTCAACTTGCGCTGGACGACACGCGCATGATGTCGGACGTCAAACCGTGACCTCGAACTTGGTGGTTTGAAGGATGCGGGCTGGTGTTTCGTGACTGTAGAGTCGGAAGACATCTTCAGCTAAAACTTGAAAGCCCTGGTCCCCAGGCGTTCGTCCAATCAATGTTCTAAGAGGTCGAGGTCGAAGGTTGAGGATGTTGTCGAATGACCTTCGACTAGCATTCGACAGCGATTTCAGGGCACAACGGCATTCCCGCGGTAAAGATATCGGAACGATAAGCCTAATCCTGTGACCCAGTAAACGGTGCTAGATAAGCCACAAACTTGAGCGTTATCGTATAGTGATAAGATAGCTATAATATTATATAAGTACAGTAGCGTCTCCAATCATACAAGCTTCTCGGCTCTCGACCATTTTTTTCGTGACACCAAGAGATGGTGGGAAACCAATGCAAAGAAAGTTTTGGTATGTGGGTAGAACACGGATACAAAGTGGTGGGTTTGAGCGACTCGGAGTAGCGCTCACGAGTACCACACAGCGACGGCGACGGCGACGACGACGCCTACGAATATAAGCAGCGCAAGCAGTGCCCACGCACAGCACTTGGCCCATCTCAGTTCTGTATTGCGTATGATCTGCACCAGCTGTTGGCGCTCCGTCCCTGACTTTAAGGGTTCAAAATCCGCAGGGGCAGTGAGTGGGGATATCAAGATGATTGCACCGAGGACCCAAAACGGCGGAAACACTGCATGAAGAGAAGACAGCACGGGGTCAGACATCTGTGCGCCGCCGACGCGAGACGAGAATGAGACATACAGAACCCAAATTTGAACAGATACATCGCGAGCGTGGTAGGCTCGGTGTTGGGGCCTGCCGAGTAGGCAGGGAGCGCGTGATCTGCGTAAGGTGGTGGTGAAATATCGCCACCGAGAGATGGATGTGGATCATGTTGGCTCTCGCGCGTAGCACGCGGACGAGTCACGCCGAAAAAGTCGTCGATGGCGTCGGTGGTGGTGGCAACGCGGGATGTGTGGGTGGGAGCGGCAGCGGTTCTGGCCGGCTCTGGCGCAATTGGGAGCACGAAAGGGGCATGTGAACCAGTGATGATTTGAGCCTCGAGGTCGGCGTCTGCAGAGGACGAAGCGCGGCACCAGTTGCCGTGGACAGTGAAAGCGGAAACCTTCATAGCAGGAAGAAGACGAAAGGGCGGGCTAGTGAGTGAGGGCGTTCGCAGGCGGGGACGTGCTCGTTGTGGGGTAAGAGGGCGTGCGAGGCCCTGATATATACCAGCTGGACGCTCATCGCAACCGCGAAGAAGCAATTGATTGCAACTAGTTGATTGCACGCAGACCTGTCTGGACCCACAGACTTCTAGGTGCAATCAGTTCGAAAATAGCCTTTTGGGGCAAATTTTTTATGCGTGCACGTGGTAGGCAGTGACAACGCACCCACATGTGCACACAGGTGAGTTCGAGCTCACATCGATACGCTGGTCTACAACTGAAAAGGCCTCAAATCAGTGACAAAACTGCTCCGAACAGCAAGCTTCACGAGTGACTGATTTTAATCGAACTTATGTAATTAATTAATTAACTCCCCCCGAACGTACAAGCATAATGATCCAAGGTCTTCGAAGCAACAACTAGAGAATACATGTAAGTCATCAACGATGGTATACAAATGGTATACAACAAAAATTCGAAGTCACGGTGTACACGATACGGAAGCACCGTCCTCCCAATCCTCATCATTATTGCTGGGATGTCTGCTCCTCCCGCCCGCCTCTATGAGCGCCGCCAGTCCACCCGTCCGTATCCCATTCATCCCTGGATCGAGCACCGACTCCTTCTCTAGCCGAACTCGCCCATACGTGTCGTCCCACTTGGCCGCGCTCTTGAAGAACCGTCTACGAGGGACACTCTTGCAGGCATCTACGTCGATATATCGATTTGTCATGATACTCATCCGTTTTCTGCTCCGGCGGTAGGATGACCCGTCAGAGTCATATCTGTCGTCGTCAGACTCTTCTGATCCTGCGGTGGCTTCCTGTAGTTTGTACAGATATCGCGCGTGTTCTGGATGCATTTCTCATTTCTACCACACGCAAGAGAATGTAAGAGAATGTCTGCTTACGAGCTAATCGGCGGTCCAAATCATCCATCGCACCGTCTTCTCGGTCCTCCTCCACTTCCAAGCCCAAATGCTTGCCGACACTCTCCCTTGGAACATCATGCATCGCAACCGACGGAGCACAGGCCAATTGCGCAAGCTGATGCAACGCGTTGAATCTCACTTTGTCTAGTGACCCGTCCTTGATGTTCAAGTCGTCCATGTTATTTTCGGGAACTTCAAGGCGGTAGCGCGGACCGAACCATTCAAAGTATTCGTTCCAGGGTAGGTTCAGGTCGATGTCCTTCTCCACACCGAGAGCGCACGCGGTCTCGTACGTCCATGTTCGAGCAACATTTTTGATTGTGTATCCTCCTCCTCCGAGGAGAATGAGTGGGACGTTGAACGATCGAAGAAACTGGACACAGTGTGCATGACCAGTCATGGTAATGTTGAAACAGCCCAATTTATCTCCAGCCAACGAATCTGCCCCGCACTGCAACACGACGGCACTTGGGCGGTAGACATCCATGACTCTAGATATGACCTGTGGGCGAGCGTGAGACACGATATGGGTTATACCCTACGTATCAACGCACTGGTTCAAACACCGTCTTGAACGCTTCGTCCGTAATCCCATCTTTGAGTGGGACATTGACAGTGTAATGTTTCCCTTTGCCCATCCCCTTGTCCTCCTGGGTCCCGGTCCCAGGGAAATATTCCCCGAATTTGTGAAAGGAGCACGTCATCACCCTATCCGTCGTATAAAACGCTTCCTCAACGCCATCTCCGTGATGGCAGTCGATGTCGATGTACAACACACGTGGATAGGACCGTAGTAGCTCCAATATGCCGAGTACGATGTCATTGATGTAGCAGAATCCCGATGCTTCGCGTTTTTTGGCGTGGTGCAGACCACCAGCCCAGTTAATAGCGATATCAGCCGCTCCAGAGGCAAGGTGTTGGGCCGCAGCTTTGGAGACGCATGAGTTTAGGGCTAAATATAGGACGAGCATCTGCATGTGCACACCTATCGACCCTCCAGCTGAGATAGAACAGAATTCAAATACACCTTCGAATGCGGGGTTGTCCTCACCCATGAGGACTGTAGGAACGATCAAGAAATGAACGTGAAAGTGTGTGATCGGTCACTTACACCGCGTGCCATGGTACGTGAGCTCCTCTGCCGTCTCGGGCGTCACTCGACCTAAGAAATGAATGTACTCGTCGGTGTGGAAAGCGGTCATCGATTCTGGACTCGCGCGCTTGGGACGCTGCATGGCGAAAACGCGTGAGTGCACGGGAAAGCGGGCGCAGGCGCGTGAACGAACCAGGACTTGCATCTTGTCCAGCATACCGTACGCAGAGACCAAGTCGTGTGTGACGCGCATTCGGTGGGGTTTCATGGGATGACCGAGGCCATATGTGTATGAGCCGATGTCCCCTACCAGTGGTCCGTTCGGATAAAGTTAAAGGAGGATCGCTGGCAGACGTACCATCATAGTAGTACGTGACCCGTCTCTTTGACATCGTGTAGTCCCTGCGTGTGTTTGTTCCGACTCTTTAACAGCGTTATCGACTTTGTCAAGCACCGACTATGAAGAAGAGTTGATTCTGATGAAGTTGGCCCATTCGCACGTGACATGTGGCTGTGGACGAGGTGAAGTCTGACCACACTCTGACAGCTCGAAGCCGCGCTTGCGCATTGAAAACAAAAAATAACATATTCATATCTCTAATGTATCGTCCATCGTGCTGAAAATATGTACGATAGTCATGGTACGGAATCGAAACGGAACATGCCACCATAATCGAGGTCATGCTCATCATCGCAAGTCAATTTCCACCGTGTCTCCCACCTCCTCGGCATCATCCTCTTCAATGACCCTTCTATTTTCCTTCTCAACCGGTGGCGGAGGAGGGACTTCAACGCTTGATGGCGTGATGATTTTCACCGCGGTTCCACGTTCGATGTCCGGCGCGACTGCGGCCGAACGAGCGGTCAAGTCAGAGGCAACGGGTGGCGATGAAGGCGGGGAAGTCGCCGAGGCTGTTTGCGAAATGGGCGGGACAGGTGGAGATTGAGACGCTGGTGGGAATCGGAAGTCGCGATCCATCGTGCCATTACTTTTGTGCCGCCTTTCTGTTCCGGGGACCGACTTCCTCGGTATGGCTCTCTCCGCCTTTGTTTCTTGGTCTGATTCCTCTTCGGGGGTGGGCTCGAAGGACTTTGTGGTGATTGCTGGGGGACTTCCGGCAGTGGTACGTGGGACAACGGGCATCGAAGATCGATTCGGTGCGATCTTGTGTGCATTGGTACCATTGGTAGAAGGTAGAGAGGCATGGGACATCGATTGTGGTCGTTGAGCGTGATAAATCGAAGGAGGAGTGACCCCAAGGTAGAACCCAGCGATAGGGACCATTCTGTCGACGTCCAGTGTGTCAGGTGTAAGCTCATATGTTGCTAACAGATGACTCACTTCTTTTCCACTAAACATGCTAATATCCACTGTGGCTGGACGACCGGGATACTGAGCTGCAGGGCTCGCTGATATTCCACTCCCGGTCCGCCAACAACATTGCCACCGCTAGCATTGGCGCCTGTAGGAGTCATAGCCGGGGTTGTGCACACGAAATGAGTAGTGTCGATCTGGATCTTGTCGCTCCACTTCGCCCTCATCTCTCTTAGCGCAGCCTTGGCGTCCTGCAAGAGCGCCTCGTCAGCTACGGTCCCGAAACAAACCGAAATGCCGCTCGTGTCTGCGATGGTGTGGGTACGAAGGCGAATGAGGTTAGAAGGGAAAGTCCCTGCCGTCGTGCGCAACACTAGCTGGAAGGAATAGGTGGTATCAACCGAGAGACCAGTCAGTTTCGTGGAAGTGTTGGTCAGGGCGTTGGGTATCGAGGCGATCCGCTGTGAGTTCTTGTATATATCAAGAGAGCGTAGTTTGGCTGTGGCAAGTTTCAGAGGGGGCCACTCCAATGTTACTGAAGTCTGCGTGACATTGCGGACCTGTGAGACATGTGAGAAAATATTTCAGATGAAAGTCCAAAGCACAGCACTTCGAGCTGAGGTGGTTCCGGAGAAACGCGCCCAAAGGTATCCAGAATATCCCGCTGAAGCCCCCAAAATTCCTGATCACGTTTCCGTTCCTCCGCGATGTTTTGGTGTACCGCGATATTGACTATAGAGCCAGTCGCAACACCCGGCGGTAAGAGAACCGATGGAAATTCAATGAGATGGGCACGTTCACCCAACAGTATCTGCGTATCCGAAGTGTAAGCGAATGCGTTGCGCGAAAAGGGCGCAAGACATCATACCGCCATGCCCGCGTCTGCAAAGAGAGTACAGTCAATATCAAGCGCAGTATGTCTCGCCGAAGTGGGATTACGCACCGAGCTTCCCAACCGTGAAGGTGAAACTGTCTTGTGATCTTGCCATGACTGCTATTGTTGATCCGCAGCCTGAGGCACTTGAATTATGTGGATGTCAATTACGGAGACTCGTAATTCTACAATATTTGCCGCATGGTGTTGTTTGGTCATGTTGAAATTCAAAGCCTTTGGAATACAAACACACAAATAACGATCGGATCCGATGTATGTATGGCTTGCCGCACCCAACCTATTGTGTATACAATTCAGTATCTCTGTGGATGGTTTTTGTATTCTGTATTTTCAGTCTTTCCTAGCCAGTTTCTTACAAGGGTATCCAGGTATGTGTGCGCCATGGCACAGCAGTAATTCTACTGTCTGTTCGTATTAAGGACATTAGTAAACCATCAATCAATTATCGGATGGCATTGGTTACAGGTACGCCGCGTTACAGCGGTCATGAAAGTCGACCCTCGTCGAGCACACAGGCACGTTTCTGGGGCTCTCGATACCTTGGCGTACTACGCAGTGAAACCTCGCGATCTGAATCTCCTTTAGTAGTAAACATAATCTTAAGTGGGTCGTGGGTAGGTTGATCCTATCGGGCGGCGGCACACCCGGATAGGTTGGCGGGTCTTCTGCACCACTCGTCGAACACGTTGTGATTGGGCCGGTAGGGTGCTGCCAATTTCGTGGCTCGAGCGTGTTTGCCATCGTGACGTACACGAGGCACATCCTATTAGGTCTTTCATCTCATCTCATCACTCGCAAATAGAAAGATTTATACCTTCATCTTTACTCTCGCTTGGCTTCAGCCCACAAACCTCTCTTTAATATCACAGTCTCGTCTCATTCACACCATCAGGCCCTCTAGCACTCAAAGGATCTCATGGTCTTTGGACTTTTTGCCCGCAAATCTACACTGGACGACGCCTCGGCATCGCCAGAATCCAAGATAAACCGCCGGCTGCAGGGCACTCGTCTCCTCACACCGACACCATCCATCACCTCTGTTGCTCGCCATTCACCTCTCCGGTTCCCAACTGCCTTCAGTGCCGTACTAGGTGACAGCACCACCGACCTGACTCCCAAACACCCTGATCTAGCAACAGATAGCGTCGCCGAGGGAGAGAACAATGTACACTCCCCCGTTCCACCACCGCCAGTGACGCCCTCTCCTCCCCCTGTCGGCCCAGATGAAACAAAGGCCCTTTATGATTTGATGCTCACAATACCGCCAAAGACGCTGCGTGCTTACACCCTTGCACATCTCTGCCCTCCGTCCCCTCTGCCACCTACCTCAATGTCTTCTCCTGCGCCCGGATTGCATCCCGACAACACACCGCGTCCTCCATCCCCGAACACGTTAACCAAGCTGACTAGCTTCTTCTCAGCCCTTGCCCCGCCCCCTTCGCTTCATTGTGTGCGATGTCACAGGGACTTCTATGATATAGAAAACGAAGAGAAGGACAAGGCATGCCGCATACCACATGATGATGAGAGTGCGTTGGTCTCTCGTGTCTCAGGAGGTGCCTACGAAACTCTATGGGGCTGCTGCGGGCAGATTGCCTCAGGAGATGGAAGCGAAGGTCCACCAGACGGGTGGTGCTACGAAGGGAGGCATACAGTGAGTTCATTCCCATCCAACATCACCCCCATTCACCCGAATCTGACATATCCGACTACTACCAGACAGACATCAAACGCGCTCGATTCAGAGCGGACTCGACCATCCACAACGACAAACTGACGTCGTGTCTCAAACTGAATTGTCATGGGACACGCGATCAGCTTCCGCGCCGCGATTCGCATACTTCACCGTCTCGCAACGTCGGGACGTCCTCGGCGCGCAAATCCAATCCTTCTCCAGCCCGATCACAAGCTTCTGTATTAATATTTCGCTCTGCTCGAAAGCGCCCGCGCAAATCACTAAAGGAAGCGCCAGGATCCGAGAACGAGACTGATGTGGAGAGTTCAGTGGGTCGCATTGCAAAAGCCAAGGACAAAGAAAAAGCCAGTCGCAGCGTGGGAGAAGGGGACGAGGACACAAGCATGGCGGTTGATGAACCCAACTCCCCACCCAAGTCCAAGTCAAAGGCAAAGTCTCGGCCTATCTCCCGAGCTCGCCCCCCACCCAGTACCTCCACGACTGCCTCGCACCCCGCTTCTGGGCCTAACGTCACGCCTGTCGTCCCTACCAAAGCAAAGACCACGGCAGCAAAGCCCAAGTCGACTCGCACGTTACTCTCACAGAGTCACACTCATCTAGCCTCAGATTCTGAGGTCTCGACCCGCTCACGTCCCAGGACAAGAAGTCAGGTCCGAGAAGAATCGTGCGTCAGAGATGCTTCACGCCCTCGAGCGACACCACTCCGAGATGTTTCGCGGAGCCGCACTATCTCAAAGCTAACAAAAGCGGATATCTCTGAACGGGCAAGACGCGCCCGCAAAGCTACCAAACCGCTCTCTCAATCTCCGACTTCAGAGGGGGGATCCGAAGCTGAAACAGATGGTTACCAAGAAAGCGAGCAGGAAGAGAGAGGGAGAGATAGGAAAAAAAGGCGGGTGGGACGGAACTGAGGGGTTATATCATCGCGCTCTTTCGGTACTGCTACTGCGGGATATTCTGTTATCATATTGTCAACTGTTATAACTTTATTGATGTAGTGCGCTCCTACGTGAGCCTCTCTTACAGTACATGTGTGTCATTAGATTCCAGGGTAGCCTTGTAAATGGCGTGGGAATTAGTGAGCGATATATCAATCAGATCAGCCACAAGCTCCTTCTTTTTTCTTGACCAGCTCGAAGGCCACGATGCTCACCACGTATAGGACGCTTTCACGTCCGATTTCGTGAGCGGGTTAAGGTCTGAGCATACAATCCCCCTCGATCGGCTCTCGCAGGGCCCAGTTGTAACCAACTGAGCGGCATACCAGAAAAGCAGCCGTCCCTCGTCGACCCAAGACCCTTATCAACAGGCGAGGGACAGGGGGACCTGGCTTTGAAAGGTGTCGCGGGGATCGGGCGAGGGATAACCTCGACGTCTGGATCACTTTTATCTCCCCGAGTGTCCCGTGTGGGACGCCTTGATCGTGGGACGGCTCGCTTCGCTGGCGCATAGAGGTCTGCTCTCCTCTTCTTTTGCCAGGAAATGTGCTGCGCGGGATACCTGCTGCATGCATTTTCACGCGTTAGAGGCAGCTGACCACATCTACCGCCAACACCGGAGCGAATCCTTTTCCATCACGACAAGAACGGCTTTCTGGCTAGAGTATGTGCACCTTCGCTTTGTGGCGGAAGGTGTGCACGCTCCAGGGGAATGAGAAGGTGGACGTCACCCTTTGGTACTCTCGTCCTTTAGTGCACTTTGTGGCGCACGCTCCAGAGCGAGTGTGAAACTCGATTCAGACTATTCTCGGACTGGTCATGAATTTTTTGCTTTTGCCTCCTTCGTGGAGGATTTCAACCTTACCATATCATAATACCCCTTTCGCAGAAGTAGGTCTCGTTTTTGTTGATGTGCAGTGCTAATGTATTTTTCCCCTTTGTAAGGTAACAATAGAGACAGATGGTAAGTGATCGAAGAGTATAACACCGTTACAATCCCACGTTGAATTTTCCTGCGCTGTCAAATCAACTCTTTGTATCCTGCAATCGTATGTCGTCATGTGTGAATATGTACCTACCTCAGATCTGATTAATGATGGTTTAGAGCAGGGATCAAACGAGAGATGGTGCCCATCGGGAGTATCACCTTTTTCCTCCAATGTGTTCCTTGTATAGGACGCCTTTTTATGCGCGCACGCACTCCACTGGCATAAAGATAGGTCTGCCTTTATCCAGAGACCCGATAGTTATACCACCTCGGCGGTCGCCTGCAGATTCGTGGCGGAAGGGTTTCAAAGCAACTAAACCGCGCATCCGACCCAACCACGCATCCAACCAAATGGCGCCTGCACACTGCCTACTTCACCTGAAACCACACTAACGCCGAGCTCGTCGGTGGAGACAGCTGGCACCCTGCACGACAAGCATGACTTTCCCTTTGGTGCGTAGTGACACTCGTCTTTTGGGTGCGGTTCGTGGCTCGCGCTTTCGGGCGGAGACTCGATTCAGACTACTCTTGGACTGGACATGTGTATTTATGTAGTTTTTGGATTTTCTTTCTCCTTGTGGGGGTTTATTTCAGTGTTTTCAACCCCGGGTTCTTGGAGATTGCTCGGGTGTCCGCAAGTGATCGCTTGCAATTTTCACACTGTACTGGCCTGTCATGATCACTCTTACGGAGAACTTGCAGCATAGATCTCATTGAAAGCTTCCTTGTACCAGTCAGTATACGTATGTGTGCAAGGTGCCTAATGATAATCTGGCCAGACCAACAAGTCGAGTCATAAAGCTAATCAATTATGAATCTGATGATCTGTTCCACGTTCTTCCACATCACACGAGGTTATCTGAACGTAAAAGAGGCGGTGGCGTTAGAATGGAAGAAAGTCGTCTCGCGGGGCAGTGCGACG
>JBBPRU010000219.1:0-12456 GCA_038093245.1 Boletus holoroseus
CAAAGGAATTAGAATCAGCGAGAAATCGATGTCCAATTTCACACACTCACAATGCGCGAAAAAGAGGGGGGACCAGGACCTATTAGACTCGACAGCCGTACCAGGCATAACCAGTGACTTACGTTTACTGTAAAGTATGAGCCTGGAAGGATATCACGGAGACTCTGCAAGGTAATCTTTCCATTCTCCTCGCCGGTTGCAACGCAGTCGTCATTGGACGAGAGCGCAATAGACCAAACTAGGCGTTCACGCTTGATAACAGTCCCAATTTGCTTGTGCGTAGAGGTGTCCCAAAAAGACAATAAATTGTAGGCAGAGACGACAATGAACTTTTGGTTGCGCGATAGGGCGATAGAGGCGGGATATCCTGTACTGTGAATGGACCATTTGCTGAGCAGGATTCCCGAGGACGTATCGAAACACTTGGTTTCACCAAACGAGACGGCAAAAAGTTGACGACCATCGGCTGACCAGGCGAGCGGCGACAATGGGCATGTCTGTACTGAGAACGGGATATCCAACAGTTGCTGACCATCGTCGCTGTTGTATATACGGATCGCCGACTCCGCATCTGAGTTTTTTTTGTACGTGGCAGTTGCGATGCGGTCGCCGTTTGGAGAGAATCGCACGGTCACCACAACATTGTTGTGCTGCAGCGGCCCGACAAGCTGTTCCCCCGTCATCAAGTTCCGAATGAACACGAGCTTGTCATACCCCCCCGTCGCAAATCTTGTCGAATCAGAGGAGATATCGACCGAGAGTATGGTATTCGTGTGATCGTGGAACTCCAGGACCTTTTCGCGGGTCTGCGCATCCCACACGCCTACCCTTGCCTTTCCAGAGTCGCTGCTGTTTGGAAACCTAAGTCCACACACAAATCGTTTGCGATCCGGGGAGAGTGCCACTGCAAAGATCTCTCCACCACCTTCGACTTGAATTGCTTCCCCCACCTCGTTGCCGTCATCGACCTGCCATCGCCGGAGGGATCCTTCCGCGCTACCGCTTATCACTTGCTTGCCGTCCTCAGCAAAGGCGATCGAGTATATTTCGCGTTGACTGTTTGACTTCATTACTGTTGAGCCATCTAGCGTGGGGTCATCATACTTGATCACTATCCTGGTACTACTCCTAGATGACGGAGTACGTACCATTCTCTGAATCCGTAGACTGCATACTAGTAGCTGTCCACAAATACCTGAGGTACAGGCAGGACAACGCTAGTAGGAGCAGGATGCAAGGGTTACTGGGGGGCCCCGCTGAGAAAACTGGCCCAGGCCTGATACACAGCGCTCATCAATCATTTTTGTCCTATCAACACGGATCAATTCCGATTGCAGATTGGCAAATATTCCTGGGCACTTGTGAGTTTCACTCCGACGGCAGGACCGTCGTGTTTGCGGCTCCCAGACGTCCTTCCAAAACAGAGAACGCAATGATTCTATTCTCTAACCCATCATTTGCTCAATATTATTATTAACAGCCCATCACTGTGCCTTCTTCTCCCCCGCCGCTGCCTCCGCCACCCTCGCCTCCTCTATCCGTCTCGCCTCCCTTCGCTCCCGTCCACGCGTGATCAACGGCTTGGGTTCCAAATCTGCAAACAGATATTTACATATCTTTTCAATCACCCAGCAACCCGCGAAATCAGCAATCATCACGCCCGTCAACTTCATTTTGAACTGCGCGCATGAATGGGGATCAGAAGTCAGTCAAACCTTCCGTTGGTCCTAGGGGGAGACAGAGACGGGAGCGAGAGAGACGTACCGCAGTGTCCATCTCGACGATCTGAAGCCACCGATTTAACTCGGGGAAGAAATCCGTTGAACCTGAAAACGCGACTGCACTCGCTCCGATGAGGCCCCAGTACAACTTGGAGTTTTCACGGATCCCTTCGCGGAAGGGTCGGCCCTGGAAATTAATCGCAAACGTGGAGACTTGTTGTGAGAGACCTAAGAGGTAGATGGCTGTGTTTAAGAGGCTCGGCTCGAATTTGGCATCGAGGTCGATAACACCAGGTCTGTGCCAACAGGGGGAGACTGCTAAGACATAGCATTGCAGGAGTATAGATGAGCGCAACTCACGGCTCGTAAAAGTGGGCCAAGTTCGTGATGTATACCAGAGACACGATGTGCAACGCAAACTGGATCAGGACAGACAACAACACATAGAGATTGAAAATATTGCCCAGTGGTCGTTCGCGTGAAAGCTTCTCGACGGGCTATAAAACACAAAAAAAAAGTACATCAACGAAACATCAAAAAAAAGGCGCATGCACCGTACCTGTGCGCGCGAGATGCACAAGAAGCAGACCGACATCAACATCCCGCTTACAGTCACCTGGTAATCGCCAAACTTAATACCGTCTAGATATTGTACGCTCAGGCTGTATGCGGTGATGAGACAGTTCAGTGCCAAGATCTTGTACATCTGGACGGTCGCAACCAGCGTACAGCGACCTTGCCTGATGATATGGCTAACTAGAGGATAGGTTGAGTCGATGCATAGTGGTGATTGAACGAGACTCACTAGCCGCAACATGTGAGAGTTTAGAGGTGAATGGAGCAGCGCACGATGCGTCTCCGAGCTTGATCTGAGGAACCTCTTCATCACCGTCCATATTGGACAACGCATCCGTGATCGAGGCCATGTCAAACTGCATCACATCAATCAGCATAATGACCCATCAAAGCCTCACAAAAAACCAACCTTCTCCATTGGATTTCTCTGCCTTGCAATCTGCAAGTTAGCCACAGCCTTTTTCTGCGCCTCGACGACGTCCGGATACAGGTGCGCGATGGCAGGTGGTACAGGTGGGGGTGGTTGACCAAAGCGTGCAGAGATCTTGAGCTGACTCTCGTAAACCTTCTTGATTCGTTCTATCTTTTGGTGCTCGGCGATTTTTTGTAGGTCCTCGGGAGAGCCGTCCAAGAGTGCAACGCCTATATGGGCCTGTTTAAGCGCACCAACGTCATTCGTACCATCACCAGCCATCAGCGTGACATATCCCAGGCTCTTCAAACTTGTCAGGATGAACTCTTTCTGGGAGGGAGAAACACGAGCGTAGACCCAGGTATTCTGCACGAGGTCGTTCCAGCTAGGTAAAGACTGGAACTGCTTCATAGCAGCACCCGTAATACAGATATCGTATTCGTCAAAGAGTGATTTGTCAAGGGGCTTGGAAGGGTTAACTGGAATGATCTTGCTCTCGTCCACAGTGCGCCAACAAAGATCTGCAAGGGAACGGAGAGATTAGAAACGATAAATTGTACCTGCGACGAGTCAACATACCAGCTTCGTGAGCAGCATTCTCCTTCAAATCCAAGATAAGCGCATCCCTATCAACAATCTCGACATCACGTGCGACATGTACGGCCGTCAACGGGTTATCTCCTGTAATCATGATGCACTAATCCGCAACTAAGCGTCATAACCATGACCAACAAAAATCCGATGATACATACACGATGTGACGAGTCGGCCAACATTTTAAGGGTTGCCACGGCATCGGCTTTCAACGGGCAATGGAAAACGAGGAATCCAGCGAAAGTGAGGTCACTCTCGACTTCCTCTCGGTGGAGCTTGTTAATCTACAAAACGTGTTCAGACCGAGAAACGAAACGCGCCAAAATGAGGATGGCACCTTGTCGATGGACATCAGATCCATCTCCTTCGTACCGAGGGCAAGCACACGACTACCTCGTCTCGTATACCACTTGAATGTTTCGTCATACCATTTGGGTACGTGCGCAAGCATGTGCTTGATCGTCTCAGGAGCACCTTTAACAGCTGCAAGAGCCTTGCCCGAAGGAAGGGTAGACACGGTGGACATGCGCTTGAGGGCAGAAGAGAACTGAAAACGACGACGGATGTAAATTCGTGATGCACTGAGGATCTTGGCAGAGGCGGGAGCAACAGAATCGCCTGTATACCGCGGGTTAAATCAATGTATGCGCAATGCCATGCCAAAAGACAAACCTTGCGAAATTTGCCACTCAAGCGCTTCAAGAGTCGTTTTTTCCATGGGGTCGCCAACGATAACCCCATCATCCAAGCGAACTAGGGCGTGTGCCGCAGCGAGACAGAGTATGGTCTGTTTGCCAGAGTCTTTCACATCGATAAGCCTCAACTTGTCAAAATCGCTACCGCAGTGTCAGTGGAGTACACCAACGAACATGATAAACCTTACTCGATGCCTGCAACACCCTCAAGAACTAGATTCTCGGCGGTGATCGTACCTGTCTTGTCGAAGCAACACACGTCAACCCTTCCAGCGGAAGGGATGCGGAACGGCTCCGTGCAGTAGATGGCTATTAAATTGCTGAGCCTGGCCCCCTTTTCAAGGAATCGACATACCAAACTTGGAGAGCGCTACGAGCGAAGCATTGACTGCGAGCGAAAGTTCCATCGGCAACTCTGGTGGCACAACACTGGTGATGATCAGGACACAGTCGAGTAGCAACTTGGACTTCTTGAGGTCTCTCTCAATACCTGTTCGGCCAAAATGTGAGCATCGATATCGAACATTCGTCATGTGATGCACCTTTCACCCAAACATACCAGCTTGCAGCGATGGCAAAGATGAGCAAGAACCCGATGAACAAGAAGGACTCCATGTTGTTTGCAGAAACCCGCTCAGTGGAAAAGATCATCGTCCGGACCAGTTGTCCCTGCGCTGTGCCAAAACCAGTACGCAATACGACACCGAGACACCCACCATCGGGAGTTCCTGCCGAGGTCTGTCCTTGACCTAGTAGCAGCATAAGAGTCAAGCGTAGAGGGTCAAGCACGGAGGTACTCGCTCGTGGGGCTGGCTTGCAGAACTTTCGTCCCGCTAAATAAGACTTCGTTCTTGTGCGTGCCATCGACATCGATCTTGTCCGAGGTATCCAAAAGCCGGATGGACTCCTTGAGAAGTGGTGTCGATTCACCAGACAGCATGGCTTCGTTGACAATGCATGTACCATGGACCAAGAGAATATCGGCAGGGACAACAGTTTCCGATTGTAAACGAGCTGTACGAATTACTGTTAGATACCAAACACGAGAAATTGACGGAGCACACTCACCAACCGAAACGACATCCCCGGGGAGCAACTCATCCGTCTGCAAAGTCGTCCACTTGGAATCACGGAGACACTGGATGGGATATGGTGCAACCGACATGGTTCTAAATTCTGTCAGTGTTTTGAGCCGCTGTACAATATCCATGAGCTCAAATGAGGAAGGGTATCCAAATTGACGTACCTGCCAAACCACAGTACACTCGAACATCACGAGCATGAACAGAGTGAAAATACTGTAATACCAGTACTCATCCAAGCACCACAGGGCCACACAAAAGATCTGGAACACAAAGAACGGCGCGGTTGCATGTTCACCAAAAAGTTCGGTGAAAGAGGGGATCGGGATGTTGAATTCGTTCTTTCCGTACAAGGATTTAAGGGGGTCAATTTCCTTCGCCGCGAGGCCGGGAGGTGCGAGGAAGTCCGAAAGCGGGGGACTGCTTGTGCATGGATACGGGAGGCGGGTGAACACGACGGGCGATGGCTTTGCCACGACATATGTATCCCGTTGGTAATTGAAGGTATATGACATCGGCTGAGAAGGAATCCTCTTGACCAGTGGTACAATTTCACCCTGGCCACGATGGTGATGAGGCACAAGACGAATGCAATTGGCGTCTTCAACCGAGGAGGCCTTTGGGATGAAAGAAGACATATGGTCAGGAAATGTACAAAATACACGAGGAGAGGGTCGTACCGTGCGTGTGGTTATCCAAGCCTTTGCACCCGCGCTCCAACGTGTTACGAGGAAACTGAGAGCATGACCTGCACCAAGGGAGACGCAAGCAAGGAAAGTCCACTCTTCGCTCTTTATCCAGTCGTCATACCGTACGTAGTATGCATAGGCAAGCAATGGATAGAGTGAAAGAAATGGGAGAGTATAGATATGTGTATACCACGGGAGGGCGACGTGCAAACTTGCCCTAGCGATTTCGGACGACTCTACGTGAACAGACACCCTGATAGAGAGGAATTCAGTGAAGAAATGGCATGTACGGAGAACAACGCCCTACATGTCGTGTACCCTGGTGAGGTGTCGTGTCCTGAGTGAGTTTGGAACACCACTACCACCAGTTATTACCTGCCGTTGTGAATGAAACAGAAATGAACCGTTGGGATGGAGAAAAACCACTGCGGTGAATGGAACAAGCGGAGCAGTCCGCTCCAGAAGACGTGGAGGAAAAGATGGTTCAAAGACTTGCACAACCGTCACGGCTAGTTTGCTTAGTCATCACACAAAGAAATCACTAATCAGGCGTAGAATCTCGGCGATGAAATTGTTCGCCGCGTTTTACAGCAAGCCATGCCATCTAAACAAACATCGTGTGTAAAAGGGGAGATGTACGGTACAAATGCGCAAAGATCAGAGGAGTGATGTCAAACGAAAGTAGCGACCATTGGTCACGGATGTATCCACAGCTGTACCTCTTCCTCACTGCCACTGCTATCTGCGCCGCGGGGAGGGGGTCTCACAGGCTGTGTGTATTGAAGGAAACCTCCGCAGTGGTCGTGTGGGAAGGAAAGTAAAGGCAACGGTGTATCTGCATCTTGGATGGGATCCAAAAGATCAGCGGTGTCATCATCGCATTTGACGACGTCGCGTCTCCAACGGTCGATCGACGAAAAAGCATCCGTGAAACAAAACACGGCAGACGGAGAGTTGAGTTGAACGTCGTCAGCATAGTCTGTCTGAATGTCCGGGGGAATGAGGTTCGGTGGTGCGGTTAGCTTGCTCTGCATGGAGGGATCCTCTGAGCCATCCCAGCTGATGGGATAAAATATGAAACGGGGTGGGTTATGACTGCGGATGCTCAGCCACATGGAAGAACTGTCATCGGCGACGATACTTACCATTCTATGCTCGCGAGCTGAACGTGGACAGGGTCGGGAGTAGGCAAGGTGACGGTGGTGTTGGAAGGCGTCGCCTCCAGTGGCGAATGCGGGGGAAGTGGCGAGCTGAAGCTGATATTCGCGTTAGTTATCGCGCCGAAGACGGGTCGGTTCACTCACAGCGACGACTGGGGCAACTCGCTGGGAGTTTGAGCGGGTATGTTTCGGTCCATCTGTGACTTGCGAGTGACATAGAGTTAGCGCCACTCTTATGTGTTTGTCCGTGTTTGTCCCTCCCTCATCATCCTACACGTCGACTCGACTTTCGTGAATCGCGACGACGAAAATCATCCTTCACCATGCTCAACTTTGAGGACGTTGAGGAGCGCGACGGTGCGTATTGGGTCGTATCAGACACCCTATTCCGTGCTTAATTTTTGTGCAGGTGTCCGGCTCTCGTGGAATGTCTGGCCATCCTCGCGCATGGAGGCGACCCGGACGGTGGTGCCCATATCCGCCCTCTACACTCCCCTCAAGCACCGCGAGGATCTCCCCCCGGTCCTCTATGAGCCCGTCACATGCAAGCCTCCGTGTCGTGCCATCCTCAACCCTTACTGGTATCTTATTCCTCGCTCTTTCTCCCGTCCTCTTACCATCCCCTTGCAGCCAAATCGACGTTCGCGGAAAACTCTGGATATGTCCCTTCTGTCTCTCCCGCAACGCCTTTCCCCCACACTACAAGGACATTTCAAACACAAATTTGCCCGCTGAACTGCTCCCAAAATACACCACCATCGAGTACACGCTTTCCCGTCCAGTTCAGGTGCCCCCCATCTTCCTTTTCGTCGTCGATACCTGTCTCGACGAGGAAGATCTTAAAGCACTTCGGGATGCTATCGTCGTCAGTCTCGGTTTGCTCCCACCCTACGCCCTTGTCGGTCTTATTACCTATGGCACCATGGTACGCGTCACTCCCCGCTTACCCTCGTCATTGCTCAGATCACTCCAGACTCAAGTTCACGAAATCGGCTATGCCGAATGTAGCAAATCCTATGTCTTCCGTGGTGGTAAGGAATATACTCCCAAGCAAATCCAAGACATGCTTGGCCTCAGCACGACCACTCGTGCCGCTCCTCGTCCTGGACAGCCAATGCCGCAGCAGGCTTTCGGTGCTGCTCGATTCCTCCTCCCGGTTCAACAGTGCGAGTTCCAGTTGACCGGCATTCTCGAAACCCTTGCACGTGACCCATGGCCCGTGGCTAACGACAAGCGTCCTCTTCGTTGCACCGGTGTAGCTATCAGTGTTGCCGTTGGCTTGTTGGAGGTCAGCATTCTTTTTGTCCCACATGCTCATTGCTCATAACGACCTGTTAGACTACATATCCTAACACGGGTGCTCGTATCATGCTGTTCGCCGGTGGTCCCGCTACCGAGGGTCCCGGCATGGTGGTGAATAACGAGCTGAAAGAACCGATCCGTTCGCATCATGACATCGAGCGCGATAGCGTAAAGCACTACAAACGCGCTGTCAAGGTATATGCGTTTGCTTCCCAGTTACATCACCATATCACTCAACTTTATCCATAGTTCTATGAGGGTCTCGCTAAGAGAGCATCAAACAACGGCCACATCGTCGATTTGTTCGCGGGTTGCCTGGATCAAGTCGGTCTGCTGGAAATGAAATCGATGCCCAATTCGACCAATGGCGTCGTCGTTCTCTCTGATTCGTTCGCCACCTCGATCTTCAAGCAAAGTTTCCTTCGTGTATTCAACAAAGACGACCAAGACTACCTACAGATGGGCTTCAACGCCACCTTTGACGTTCAGGTACCTGGTTCTTCACTTAACTTCCCGTATCCCTATCTTAGGCACCGCCACAGACTACCAAGGAACTCAGGGTTTCCGGTCTGATCGGGCATGCTATATCTGCTGGCAAGAAGTCAGCTTGTGTGGGTGAGACCGAGATCGGTATTGGTCAAACATCGGCATGGAAATTGAACTGTGTTACCCCTCGAACGTCTGTTGCGGTGTACTTTGAAGTCGTCACGCCCGCTGGCCAGGCTCTCCAACCAGGTTCACGTGGTCTCGTTCAATTTGTCACTCACTATCAACACTCGTCTGGTCAGCAGCGCCTACGGGTGACGACCATCGCACGCAACTTTGCAGAAGCGGGATCGCCAAGCATTGCTGCTTCGTTCGATCAGGAAGCAGCGGCTGTGTTGATGGCCAGAATAGCGGTTTTCAAGGCCGAGATCGACGATTCATCGGATGTGTTGAGGTGGTTGGACCGTATGCTCATCCGATTGTGTCAAAAGTTTGCAGACTATAGGAAGGAAGACCCGGCGAGCTTTAGGTTGACGGACAACTTTAGCATTTACCCACAGTTCATGTTCCATTTGAGGCGGAGTCAATTTTTGCAGGTGTTTAACAACAGTCCGGACGAGACTGCGTTTTACAGGCGAGCCACGTTCCCCCTTCGTTACTTCGTGCTCACGTTGTTCTAGACATATCCTAAACGAAGAAGATGTCAACGACTCCCTGATCATGATCCAACCCACACTCATGTCGTACACCTTTGATGTTCCCCCACAACCTGTATTACTCGACAGCGTCTCGATCAAACCCGATGTCATCCTTCTCCTCGATACCTTTTTCCACATCCTCATCTTCCACGGCGAAACCGTCGCCCAATGGCGCAAAGCAGGCTACCAAGACCAAGAAGGCTATGAAAACTTTAAGGAACTGCTAGAAGCGCCGGTCGCTGACGCCCAAGACCTCCTCACAGACCGATTCCCGATCCCACGGTATATCGTGTGTGATCAAGGGGGAAGTCAAGCGCGCTTCTTGTTGTCCAAGTTGAACCCGTCGACGACGCATATGTCGGCGTCTATGTATGGTTCTGCCCAGGGTGCGGGTGCAGGACAGGCAATTTTTACGGACGATGTGAGCTTGCAGGTGTTTATGGAGCATTTGAAGCGTCTCGTGCGTGTTTTTTCTTTGCTTTCTGTGTTTTGTTGGGTATGGTTGACTGATGGATGTTGCGACAGGCTGTCGGTGCCCAGACGAATTAGGCTGTTTGGGCGTGGACGTCCCTCTTCGTTCTTGTTTTCTTTTGCTTCTTTTCATCGTCGATACGCTACCAGTCTGTCAATGTGTCCCCTTTATTACTAATGGGAGTAGATGCAATACATACAAGAACTTTAAGGTTGCAACAAAGCAGTCCTAAGTTATCCTTTGAATGCACACCGCGGCCCTCATCTCAGTTGACTTTCCTTAGGTTTGCAGTAGTGCTATCTCGAATCAATTAGACACTGTCCTCCAATTTCGACCTTCGCGTGCGTATCGTGATTTCCTCGATGACCGTTTGAGTGACTAGTGAGCCCGATTATGGACGGGCTTACTAGGACTCACACCAATGCTGTGCGTCTGCCTAAATATCCACACCTTCCTACATCAAATCATCTTGATCAATGGGTACCATCTCCAGTACCCGAACCACGACACAACATCCATCCAGGTATACGTAACCTGATCGAAAGGATCGCATCGCCTGATTCTCGTTGATCCTGATCCACTGTGAGTACCATGTAATGGAAAGGAAAGTGTACGCACCGTTACAAGGATCCTCCCGGTTGTGGGTTGAGATGGATTTTCTCGCTGATCCTGATCCACTGTGAGTGTGACAATGTAAGCTAAACAAAAGTACGCGCACTGTTACATGGACTCCGCCGGCTAAAGGTTGAGACGGATCGTTCGCTTGTTGCACCTAATACGGCGTGAGATGTCGTGACGAGTTCTACCAATACCAGAAAAAAACGTACTGGGCTTGCTTTCGTTGGATCTGCAGGACCCTGTCCACCATGAGGAGCACCTTCGTTTCGATGCTTGGGCTTCGTACGTGATCTATGCTGTAACGTCTGATGAGTCCCTGCACACAAACTCGAGGAGCAACGAACCCTTGGTGTTCCAGTAGAAGTTCGCTAAGATCACATGTCAAGCACACCGCGCCTGTCCATCTGTCAAGAAAGAGTACTCACCTGATTAAGCTGAGCCGCGGCCATCCGCGAAGGACCCTCATTCGTAGCATCCACTCTCGCCGGCGAACAGGAACGTGAACGACGATTGGCAGACAGACGGGACTCTCTAGGATCTTGGTCGGGCTGATGCAATGCCGGGTCCTTATTACGCTTCCTGACCCACGTCGGTAGCAGCCTTTTCAGCATCGGAATGCCCCGAGATGACTTGGCAGTATTGAGATATTCTTCTGGAGGTCCATTTGGGGGGGTGGCAATGGGTGGAGCATCTGTCAATGATCCTTCGGCATGGGACGCGCCAAGGGCTGATGCACCATTTTCGCGGGGATGGGCAGACGATGTTGGGGACGGTGGCTGCGGCGGCGTCAACATCGAAGCAAGTGGAGAACATAGCCATCACTGACCTCGTCGTAGTCGAACTGGGTAGCGGGCGGGTTCGATGGCACCTCAACCTATGCGATCGTGAGGACTCGGTTTGAGGAGGAAAAGAACAAACAGGTACCTCGAGGAGATCACCGTCGCCGTCTTCGCTGTGGGTCTCGTCTGGTTGTGGCTCCTCACGAGTAGATTCCTAATGTAGTGTGTCAACAGAATGGGGCTTATCTGACATGTCAACATCGTGAATGGACAAGTGCTTACCTGGAAAGGACCATACAAGTCCGGGAGAATACTGCCGAGGTTATAGACAGCAATTTTCCCGTCAGATCGTCCAGTCACAAGATGGTTATTGTCTGGGGAGAGGGCAGTTGAATATATTTTCTCATTGTTCTTGATGAAAGGGCCAATACGAATCAACGTTGATGCATCCAGGAAGGAGATGGAGTGGCCTGTCCTCGCAGCAATGAAAGCCCCGTTGCGGGCCAATGTGACAGACTCTACATTGTCGTTATCGCCCCTGTCGCCGAGAACCTGCGATTTGGCAAGTTGGGACCCAGTGGAGACTTCAAAACATTTGATTGTGTTGTCATTTGATCCGGCCAAAATTTTCTGACCGTCGTTAGACCACGCAAGCGGAGTGATTGGGGACTGTTCGGGTGTAGTGGTCTCAATGATTATGAGTTGGTCACCGCTGTGACTGTCAAAGACGCGGATGGAACCCCCGTAGCAGGCAGTGGCGATGTGCCCGCCATTCGGGGAGAATTTGATTCCAGTGATATCGTTGCCGTGTTCGAGAGGGCCAACGAGTCTTTCTCCGCTTGTTATACTCCAGACGCTTGCTGTCCCTCCGTCGGTCCCGGTGGCGAACCTGGTTAAGTCCACAGAGATGTCCACTGCATTCACCTCATTTTCACCCTCGACGTCGACGACCTTTTCATGTATCTCTCCGTCCCACACACTTGCCCCCTTATCGGTGCCACATACTACCCATTTGTGATCCATCGACACAGAAATGGCAAGTAATCCAACTGCCGTCTGCTTTCTGACTTCTTGACCGTCTTCAAGTCGCCATCGTCGAATCCCATCAATGCCCCCGCCCAAAAGATGTATTCCGTCAGGGTGGAACGCGACTGCCAATATCCCAAAAGTGC
>JBBPRU010000220.1:0-12436 GCA_038093245.1 Boletus holoroseus
AGAGCGCACTGTGCCCTATAACAGTACCAATTCAAAGCTGCTTTTGCGTAGCGCTGTCCCAAAAACAAGCCCAAAAGATAGGAAAAAGTCGCGTGCAGAGATGACAGTAAACTTTGGCGTTGCGTGCTCTGCGATAGATGCAGGGGCTCCATTGCCACGAATGTCCCACCCACCGAGCAATGGCCCCGAGGACGTGGTATTGATTTCTTGACCTGGAACGGGATGTCGATCGGTTGTTGGCCATTGTCGCTGTTGTAGATGCGGATCAATGTGGCATCTGCGTGACCGTCTGACTGCACTGCCACTACCCGACCGTTGTGTGTCTGCCTCTTGTTGAAGGCGACATTGTCAGACCCACTCGTCGCAACTTTCGTCGAATCCGAGGAGATGTCGATGGAGAATATCGAATCCGTGTGACCATCGACGTCCAGGACCGAAGTTCTGGTGGAGCTCTGCGCATCCCACACGCTTAGGCCGCCATATGCGCTCGCCATCAGAATACGAGACTTGGAAACCGGAGTCACTACCCCCCAACCGTTCGCGATGGGGCAATAGTGCGGCAGCCAAGATTTCTTCGCAGGCAGCCTCGTGTCCGTCATTCACAACGGCTACATCAATAAGCAGGACTGACCTAGTAAATGTGGTAAAGGCGAAAATTAAAATAAAACACAAAGTTCACATTTCATACAGCATTTAGGTCAGTCTAAAATATTGATCTAGCCGTTGCGATTGCAACACCGCCGCATATCCGCTTGCCATCCCGGCGGGCCTCGGCGAAGGATACTGAGCATACTGTATGTTGGCCATTGATTCCAATCACTTTTGAGTAAATGTTGGCAGACATTCATTACAGGTACTCGCCGATAGCGAGCTCATATTTTTTCCGTCGACTGCTGCATACCCGTCTAGAGCCAGTGTAGGGTCAGGGGACAAAGTACACCCGGATTCCTCACGGTATATATGATATATACCCATTCTATCTTATCGTAATGTTATAGATCAGTCTACATAGCCTTGGGTGCTCGCTGTCAGGCAGAAAACCTCACCCCGAAAATCACGTAACGCACGTCGTTCGTCTTGCTTATCTCATCCGTCCAAATACAGCAGGCGGTAAAGTGCGCGAGCGGCGCTCGACAGACACGTTGAACCAAACGATGAAAACAGGAACAAAATAAGGATATACTGTAGTGTATGGGTTTACAGTGCTAGTGGTCAACAAACTACACACAACGAAGGGACGGTGTGTAAGGTGAGAAAAAAGGAGACAAGTGCGTATACTTACTCTACACCGGCGGCAAAAAACTTCCAACGGATGTGAAGCTAGCAGTTCCGTGCGTTTTGTCAGTTTTGCCGCTGATTGGTTGGCCCGTTTTTTTGCGCCCGCGTCGGCTATCGGCCGCCTCGGAAGCAATTGCCGAACAACGTTGTCGCGCACGCGGGATCACACCTATTAGACTCTTGACGCGCATCGCCAGTGCACAAAGAGCCTGCTCGGACTGCCTCCTGATTTGTCTTTGATAAGGTCATTCAATTCTAGTGTCCAGTACTGCTTGAATTCGACTAACCTGGTGTGCGCCAATGACCCGTGCCACCGCAGGTAAGTCTCAGGATATATGTAGCTCAACGCTGTACGTCCTCGGTGTTGTCGTAATGAAAGGATTAGAGTGTTTTTCCACCCGGCGGTATCTCCCACTGATGTACACGTGCACGGATTTAATCGGTCATGGGATCGAGGAGCCGAACTTTAAGCTCGGGATCATGACAGCACAATCCTAACTAACCGAATAACCGTCCGACGGAACCACTGACATAGCGCACATTGATGTCACTCCACTCACACCGCAAGTCTTCTGAGAGTGGAGTGGGAAGCCCGAACTTTCTCGGAACTGTCAACAAAAGTGACAAACATTTGCTTGGCATGTGCAAAAACAAGTCGAAAACCGCGGATGACGGTCCACGTGCTTAAGACACGCCATATTGATAAGAATCTGGAAAAATAATAGTAGTTAGAACTATCCGGTCTGAATATGTGTTGGAATCGAGAGATAGTATCTTTGTTGAAAGTTGGAAAACATATACTGATTTCTTTGTGCATCAGGACCATGATAGCGAATCGATTTTGACGTCCGGTGGGCGCCAGTATGATATGGGCGTGTAATAATGGTCGATCATTACTTTGCACCTATCCTTCTCATCATCTTACGACAAGGTATTTGGTCATATTCCTTGGTTCCCTGGCCACCGATTGGAATCACCAAAAGGGGGATCATGGAGAGGTATATAAGCCTCGTTGGAAGAGCTCGAGGTGCTCAACAACTTGAACACCTTCCTCAGCTTTCAAGCCTCAGTTCATCTCACAAATCCACTTACTTATATCACTATGCATTTCGTCAAGAGCTTCGTCGTCGTTGCTGCTGCCGTCGTTCTGGCGTCCGCAATGCCCACCGTGGATAGACGCACTGTATGTTGCCCTACTGCCTTGACCATTAAAAGAACAATCGGTGACCGTAGCTTTCTCCACAGGAGGGTGCCGTTCTCGAACGCCAGGTTCCTGCCTGCCTAACTGCGCCACCAGCCTGCGCTGACCCTGGTAAACTCACCTCGTCGGTACTAGAAACGATCCGCTGACATGCGTATTCGAACACAGAATGCGCTGGAACGGCGCTTCCCCTCCTCCCCTATGGCGTATGCACTAGCACAACTAACGTTGGCTGCGTTTGCACACCTTAAGTCTCTGGGCTTCGTGTAGAGACAAGTAAATCGTTCTGGGGGATTGTTGAGGTCATTACCGACGTGCTTTACTTCGTCCCTGCGTTCTCATGTCTTCCCTTTACGCCCAAACAATTTGTAAATACTGTATTTTGGTCATGCTTCTCGAAAAACTTGGTGCCAGTAAAACTCACCATGCTTCCTTATGCATTCGGGGGAACTCCACTGTGTTTGGCCGATTAACATGTACACGTTTCGCGAGCGAAAGGTCTTGGGATTGCGACCGTGTGTGAATATTGACTAGTCGACTTCCGTCCTAAATTCCACAATTATTGTCAGCGATCACCACCTGGATTGATAGTGAACGAAGCTTGAGCTTGAACGACCCTTTGGTCTACTTGCAAGTGAAAACCGCGCAATCAGACATGAACGGTTATTCCATATCGAAGTCCGAGGATGCCCCGCTGATGATCGCGCTCATTCATGGCGAGATACCATCGTGTATCGAGGAAGAACAACGTGTAAATTGTCACCTGCTAGACGTTCCCAATGATAAGCAAGAACGGGCTCCCCACTCTGTGCAACCTAGATGTTGGGGATCTCGCCTTCACAAGGGGAAAAAGACGTGTATCAGCGGTGGTGTTATTATTAAGTAGTGCTACGTATGAACGAACTTACGTATTTCGTTGTGAACTCTCAATCCTGCAAACCTGAACGACGTGCTTCCAATTTGCATCCTCGTACGGATGGCAATAGCACGCGACCTCATGCAGGTTATGCAAGATCATAACCTAGCTCTTATTCGGACGACACGGCGTGGAAGTGAGACTGACTGGGCATATCGCATAAGCTCTCAGTTCCGCATTCATTCATCTACCTCCGACAAATTCTGCGGGCAGTAGATGCACTGAACTCTGGAGTCAACACCCACCTCGCAACTGCAAAGTCGAATTTCGGAGGAGTGAGCCTTTCGGATGAACAAGCGATAAACAGAACAGCGGGAACCATTCTGAATTTGGAAGGAGGCGGCAATGGGACTTTTCAGAAAACATCCAATCACTATGTATGTCCAACATATAAATGAACTCTGGAGCACCCACCTCGTCATTGTAGAGTTGGATTCCGGAGTAGTGAGTTCGGATGGGAAGGCGATTCGTTCAATCCCCTTCGGATGCCACTCGGAGCATGCGCATATCAGTTATCGTGCATCTCTGTCTCGTCGGCGAGCTCGGTCGAAAAAAAAATGATACCTTGATACAAGGTGTGGAATGGGCCTGGTCGCCCGTATCTCTAAAATGCAACATCGGTCAAACGCCGCCTAGGAGCTGGACCGACTTCGTGTCTGATGCTCCCCACTGGCAATAATGTCGTTCATGCGGGAACGTCTTGATTTGGTGTTCGTTCCAACCTCTGGATAGGCGTAAAGGGACCCTTGAGCCGGCATCAGTGTAAACGCTTTCGGACCGAGAACGACAGCCTACTCATCTCGGACGACGCCATGCACACGACCCGCCAGCTGTCCATATAGCAATCGAGCTCCAAAAACGTGCGTCTCCGGTCTCCGAGAGCTGTTGGACATCCGATCCACCCTCATACGCCAGATCGCCGGGTTCAGTTCATAAGAGAGGTATACGCCTATGGACGGAGGTGAGGCCCGGATCCCGAAGGATCGCCAAAATGTCACGACACAGCCGCCCGCGACAGGCCCGAACAACCGAGTCCATCTCGAGCGATGACGGTCTAAAGAAAGAAACGTTGGGCGTCATGCTTGGATGGATATGGAAGCGGGGAGGCGTTTGATGTGGCAAGGTAACTCTATCTTGCGCGGTCCAGAAGTCCGGCGACCGTTGAAAGGTTAGGAAAATTAAACGTTGTTACCGGAACTTGATGTTCAACGCCGTTTTCCATACCGAGGCGCAGACGAGAACGAGACTAGAAGATGCTTGCCAGTCCGTATCACAACCAGCCCAGTCCATCGTGTTGCCCATTGCTCGAATCTTCTGATGACAGACCACCTGGTGCACGCGATCGAACACGAGGGATAACGAAACCCAGATCCAGTGGGATCGAGGATGTCACCCAAAATGGAGAATGACGGTGGGGTCAAGCGACCGCGTAAAGTACAACTCGGGCGTAGACATAGCTGCGGAGTATACACAGATTGGGCTGTGAATCTGGATGATTTAAAGCATAGCTTTTGAGGAGCAATGGCAGTGTCCGGTCACTTACCCCCCTGATGACGTCCCAATGAACGTGGTATTAAGGAACCACCGGGGAGCATGGCGAACCAAAAGATTTGCGTCGCGGAGTACCGGAATCCTTGAGCAAAAGCATGACAGAAGTATTACCCAAACAGACTCGCAAGTACCGAGCGACAGAATGGGGTTGGCGTGCTGGTCGATGAAAGAAGCTGCTCGGCCCAGATTAGCGACGTTGACCCAACAAGGTAAGCCGAGATCCAGATCATGATTCGGTTACTTTTGCTTTTACCTCTCCTCCCCTTCATTTTGGACGTTGACAAACACCGGATGAGCGGCACGAAGGAGTCCACATGTGCTTGAATGGTCCGAGAATTGCACGGCGTGTTGGTACAGTCAGCACGTTGTAGTACCCATTTTGTCCTATCGAGATGTCCACAAGTAGGATGTCCTCCAAGAGATGATTCTGGTAGAAGTTGAAGGGATGGCTCATTTTTTGATCGGCTGACCCTAGTATATTTTAGTGGAAAGTCGGTCCGATGCACCGGCGCGCGTAATATTTGGTTCGCCTTAGTACAATGTCGTCCTCGCAAATCCATGTCGGACAGCCGAGCGAATTCAACATCCCCAGGCTCTAATTACAAGTCTACTTCATCAGTTTTTAGTTCTCACCTTGTACGAACACGCGGAATGAAACCCGACGAGTCAGTTCAAGGCCAAAAAAAAACGCGCTGAGACACAATATAGGTCACACGTTGAGCAACTCGAAGCCACGGCCGGTCGCTGCTACTACGGAGAGCATTCTCTTGAAAATCTTTCTATACTGTAGCACCTGATCGCTGGTTCGGTCCGTCCGGTCCGTCGACACCTAAGTCCCAACGAGGGACGGACTCGGAGTCCCGCGCACCCTTTCGAGCGTTCCCCATTATGTCCTCTCATCTTATCGGGTTGAACAACGGGGAGTCCATCCCAGCCATCGGTCTTGGTGAGTGCGAGTTGTCATGTCCAAAAAAATCGTGTTCTGAGTGCTTGAAATCGTAGGGACCTGGCAAAGCAAACCCAATGAAGTTGCGCACGCCGTTGAAGCGGCACTCAGGGCCGGGTATCGACACCTTGACTGCGCTTGGTAGGTTGCGTATGGTCTTTGGGATCTCCTACTTAGTTGTGACAGGGCGTATGGAAACGAGAAGGAAGTTGGCCAAGGTCTGAAAGCATCCGGTGTTCCCAGAGAAGAAGTCTACGTATGTCACAAACCTAATCGTGCTTATGCAAGTTCTGAGTTTGCTGACGTTGCATTGTAGATCACCAGTAAACTGTGGTGTACCTACCACAGACGAGTGGAGGAATGCCTAGATCAGACGCTCGCTAATCTTGGGACAGATTACCTCGACCGTGCGTCATGTCCCTGTTCATGTTGCCGTTGGTGTAGTGACACCTTTTATCGCCTTAAGTGTACCTCGTCCATTGGCCAGTTCCATTGAATCCGAATGGGAACCACCCAGTGTTCCCGACGCGCCCCAATGGGAATCGTGACGTCGATGAGTCATGGGATTTGAAAGAAACTTGGAAGGGTATGGAAGCGTTGGTCAAGAAAGGTGAGGATCTGAACTATCGTGGTAAAACACGTGGAACTTTGGCTGAAGAACATCATAGGCAAAGTGAGGTCCATTGGTGCATCAAATTTCTCGCAGATGATGCTCGAGAAAATTCTTCCGACCGCAGAAATCATCCCGGCTGTTAATCAGGTTTGTTGTTGCTGTCCTTCGTGATCCCGGCAAGCTCAATCGTTTCGATCAGCTGGAGCTTCACTTGTATAACCCTCAACTCAAACTTTTGGACTATTTGAAATCCAAGACGATCGTTCCCCAGGCATACTCGCCTCTCGGCTCAACAAACTCACCCCTACTCAACGATGAAGTGGCCACAGAGATAGGGAGCAAGTATGGTTTGAAGACATCTGATGTCTTATTAGGTTATCTCCGTAAGGCATCATCTACTCAGTCGCACGCTTGTCATGATCACACATGGTACTTATGGACTTGGTAGTTGCAAAGGACGTTGTCGTGCTCCCAAAATCAGTCACCCCGGCCCGCATCGAAGCAAACTTTACAGGTGCTCTTGCCGCATACAGCAAATTAGCAGCTGGTGACGTGGCCAAGCTTGATAGTGTGGCAGCCAGTGGGAAGCAGAAGCGGCTGATCATGCCGCCTTGGGGTAAGTGATGCTCTCTTCGAAACCACCCGTCGAGCTAAGATTCGGCCAGGCATCGATCTTGGTTTCGACAACTGGCCTAGCCCCAGCCCCAACAAGTGATATGATGATTGACGCTTAACTGCGCAGTGTGGACTCGGTGGCACTGATAGGTTCCAGAAGGCTACGAGAGTCATGACTCCTGACACGCCTGTAGTTACCATATACTGTATGTGGTTGTGAACAGCCAAGAAACCAGCAATGATTGAGAACTTGTGTACCCTGACAAGTCCTTTCCGAACCGGTTTCCCACCTTAGGGTCAATTTCATATCTACTCGCTGGTGCATGGAGTCAATAGCAGGGACACTTGCGGTACACTACTATGTATGTGGCCACAGAGCATGGGGTGAGGTGAGGAGTCCTACCAGATGGAGAACCGCGAGATGTGGGCTTGTTCGAGCTAAACGCCCAGAGTACATTCGATCACCCTTGGGCGCGAGCTTGAGGTAGCACCTCGGAGGGTCGCGATTACCCTGCTTGTGAGGTGCCATGTCACAAAACATTCATATTCAGTTCCCACCCTGTAGGCCCAGACGAGTCCACTGTCAATCATATTCAGTGAGCTTGGCACGCCTCCAGTCGAGCTATTTAGACCATGACTCATTACATGGATGTACTTACAAGATTCCCTGTTACTAATAGTCCAGACCAACGAATTGACAGCGCTGCCAGCCGGCCACTCCCGAGGAAAAATGTTAATTTCCTTCTGCGCGACTCCAATCACGGCTCTCGAATGGACTGTCGTACAGTCGTCAAGCGATAACGTTACTCTCAAATTCCAGATCAGTCTGCCCTTCGGATGAGAACGTTTAAAAGCCTGCTCCAACGTTACCACGGCAATCTTTACAGGTCAGGGTTGGCGCTGAACCGAGCCATGTTTTATCCAAAGAACAGAACGTGGGTCGCTTACACGAATCTATACTAGGATCCCACCGTGCAGCCCGGATTCAGGAGGTGATAGCAAATGGCGTTAAGGACGACCATATATTAATTGCCACGTTATCCTGCCTGCACGACTCAATGAGCCGTTGTTGTCGTACTTGCCAACAAACGCCGCTGAACCTGACACCAAGGGACATTACGTGATGCAGGGAGGCGCAAAACACTTTCCGAAATTGGGTCCAGCCGTATGACACGGAGCACGCGCCCGAATCGTCATGATTACCAGCCATCAGATCCTGGGGGTAGAGACCGGCTGACCTCCTTGGCCATAGGTCAGTGAGAACGAGCGGTGTCGAATGATGAAAGTGGCGGTAAGTGCTGACAAAACGGGTCGCCAAAACTGATCAAGATGACTCGTCACAGTGCGAAGCTCCGGAGCCCGATGTGATACTCTTGGATATTGGCTTCGTACTCGCGTTACGCGCCTCAGGGACATTGGTTCAATCTTGTCCCGGGTATAAAGCACGCTCGGTGAGTCCTTCACCAAACACACAACCTCCCCCCTTGCCATCAGTAGTCCCTCGCATCTTCGACGTGCTCAGTTCACCATGCCAGTTTCGAACCAATCAGGCTGTGTCCTTGATGAGGTCTCCGATGCCATTGATCATGGTGCGTCGGGGTTGCAATCATTGCTTTCGTCACTTACCCCTAATCCTTGTCAGTCAACGTCCTCAAAGGCAAAATTTGGGACGAAGAGTCAGAGTTTGTCGCAACAAAGGACAGGGACTCATTCAGACAGTATGACAGTGCTTGCGACCGCGTCAAGGCCTTTTACAAAGAGCAGCATGGTGGGTACTGCTCCTACACGAGGTCATCATAATTTGAATATCATTCCAGAGAAGCAAACGGTTGCATTCAACATCAAGGCACGCGTTGATTTCAAGAGCCGCAAGCGTGCCCGCATGGGAATTTGGCAAGCTATGGAGATGCTCAATACCCTCGTGGACGACTCAGACCCTGATGTGAGTGCGTCTTTGCAGGCTTCGTGATCCCCGCTCACATCTATCGCAGACCGATTTATCTCAAATCGATCATCTCCTCCAAACAGCAGAGGCCATCCGACGTGATGGTAAGCCCGAGTGGATGCAGGTCACTGGCCTTATCCATGATCTCGGCAAGCTCCTGTATTTCTTTGATAGTGAGGGCCAATGGGATGTCGTTGGGGTAAGTTGGCTTGACTTGGACGAACGTTCCCAGAACTCATCTTACGTTCCCAGGACACGTTCGTCGTCGGGTGTGCTTTCTCAGACAAGAATATCTACCCAGAGACGTTCGCATGGAATCCTGACAGCTACGATGCGGTCTATTCTACCAAATATGGTATCTACGAGGCTCACTGTGGGCTCGACAATGTGATGTTATCATGGGGACATGACGAGGTAAGTTATTGATCGAGATCAGTGTGCGACAGACCACTATCTGATGCCCCTGGACATCAGTATATCTATCACGTTGTCAAAGATCAATGCACTCTCCCCGAGGAAGCTTTGGCAATGATTCGGTATCATAGTTTCTACCCGTGCGTTACCTATAAACAGCTGTCTTCCGTTCCCTTATCTGACTCTCACACTCGCAGATGGCATCGCGAAGGTGCCTACATGCATCTTACAAATGCCAAAGATGCCAAGGCACTCGAGGCCGTGCGCGCATTCAACCCATATGATCTCTACTCCAAATGCGACGAACCCGTTAACGCCGAAAAGTTACGCCCATACTACGAGAATCTGATTGCCAAATTTTTCCCCCCTGAACTGGATTGGTAGACTCGGACTCTTCTGTTAGATGTACATTTGATTCATTAGCTGTTTAGAGCATAATCTATTATACATACCTCTCGGGTAGTACCACGTCTCCTTTCTTGATGGCACTTTGCACATTATAACTTATTCAATCATCCCTTTAACTTTAGTATATGCATATGCTTGGTAGATTCGTCTGCGCACACACTAAATCACAGGTGTATACGTTGGCCTTCGTCGTGGCGTTCTTCAATGTTTCATGTAGTCGCCGCCTCCGTAGTCCTCGAATAACGCATTTTGTTTTGTTTTTCATCTTGCGTTATCGATAAGATGAGATCATGGCTCCCGAAGGCAGTGACATCCGTGGAGTTCGCTTGATGGGACTCCACCAATACTCCATCCACCCTGGATCTGACTCACTTGAGCGAGACACTCTCACATATAACTTGTATCTTCACCGAACCCACGGTTATAAGGCGTTGCAACATACTTGGAAGTGTAAACGATGTCGGGTGGCCTGCAGACACAGCCCTTTTACTTTGACAAGAAATTTGTCGTGTTGAGCGATTGGTGCGATCTCCAGCCCTCGACGTGCGCTCGTACAACAAGAGTGACTTGAAAATTACAGGGATGGCACGATCACGACGTGCGACTCCAACGATTGTACGCCCTCTCCACTCGGGCGACGAATCGCGCGCTGAGAAGAAGAAAAAAAACTGATCTTTTGCAGACGTCACGGACAACTATGGGATGGGAACCTCTGGAAGGATCGCGCTCAACATGGAGATTCTCGAGTTTGACAAGAGCGGAAGGACGAGGGGCAAATCGTTCAAGTACGTTTCTCAGATCTCATTCCTCGGATTCACCGTCACAATGATCACGATGGGTGATGCTGCCGCTGCGGTGATGCAGTTGGGTGGACGGGGATACCCACCTACCTGATGGGGCATGGACCCACAACCGCGGATCTCATATCCATCGTCTCTGCCATCACGCTCACGGCGAATTTCGATTCCAGGGATGCATTCGAGCTCATGTTGGGGAGTGTTTCCGACAATGGACATTCGCTAGAAGCTTGCAAGACGTATCTCACCACGCCTCTCGGTGTGTATACTCGGCGTATCGCGCGTCGTTCCTTTGTTATTTTGCATCTCCTCAACTGATCGGTTCATCCACCCATGTCTCGTGTGTTTCACCATCGAACGATCACAGGCGCAGATGAGCTGCGACCTGTGGAATTTACGGATGGGTTTATCGATTTCAAGACGTTTTGTGACGAGAGCGATATCCCCTTTACCATCGTGTCGAGGTATGGTTCCATTCTTCATCAGCGGGGAACGTTTGCCGACGGATGCGTGTTTTGATCCGGACGTGATTCCATGATAGTGGCATGGATGAACTCATCCGTGCCGTCCTGACGGAACTTGCCAAAAGTTCCGACAAGGACGTCGTTAAAGATATCCCCATCGTTTCAAACGGCGTCGGACGCGACGCAACGGGGAAATGGTTCATTACATGGCGCCATCCAGAAAGGTACGACCCTTCATTTTTTTCCCCCTTTCCCCTCCCTTTGGGCGACGCAAAATCCCGTTTTCATTCCAACGATACGAGCGTACCGGACGCGTCCTGAAACCACACCTTTGGTAGTACTTACGGCCACGACAAATCGCGCGCGATCTTGCCTTATCGAGAGTACAGACAAGCCCACGACGGTCAAGGTCCAACCGTGTTCTTCTTCGGTGACGGCGTCTCTGGTACGTCTCATCTCACTCTCCCCTCCACCTCCATTCCTCACTCGCCTCCTTCTCTCATCCCCGTTCCCATTCCAGACCTGTCCGCGGCGCAACACGCCGACGTTCTCTTTGTCAAAGTGACCGGGATAGACGAGAAGGACAACCTGAAGAAACACTGCGACAAGGCTGGGATACCGTACATCCCCTTTTCCAATTTCCACATCGCCAAGGCGATCGTTGGGGAGATCGTCCGGGGAGAGAAGACCAAGGACGATTTCTTGGTCAAGGCGGTCTCGATCAAGAACTAGACCGAGACCGAGACCGAGGCGCGTCGGGCGATCCTGCTGTGATGATGGGTTCGTGGTCAAGGGCTGTTGATTCGTGGGTGTGTTCAAAAGTAGATCTCAGATTTAACGGACGGAACTGCATCGTTGCCCCCCATCAACTCGTAGATCCAGTTTAGAATAGAACGTTCCATCATGCATACACTATACCAACAGACCTCGTTCGCGGTGCAACCGCAAGAATGGATAAATCGACAATTAGATGTTATTATTTCGTCATCATCCAAGCTCGCACCCAAACGCGCCACTTTATCGTACGCAAGTGCGAATATCCTGTAGATCGATATACGCTAACAAAAAGGAAGGTTCATGTGAGGTATTGCAATATCACGACGCATCAACAACGTCGCTTCTCCAAGACCGACGAGACAGACCGCGCACCCCCAAGAATCGAAATCGAAAATGCCAACCCTCACCGACCCTTGTGCCGTCGTCTTCCACCGCCCGCGGCCATGACAGGTTTCGCCGGCGGGCGCACCGGACGCCCCCACATCTCTCTCCCTGGTGCTACTAGCGGTAT
>JBBPRU010000221.1:0-12422 GCA_038093245.1 Boletus holoroseus
AAGATGACCTGCCACGAATCCTCGTGTCCAGCTTGCCCAGTGTACCAGCTAGGGGGAGACACGAAGGGAAGAGGCCCGGCCAGGAGCAACACAACGGAAACACGGGCTACCGCCCTCTCAAGGCTACTCGATGCGACGGGACAAGCCTCGTCTATGTGCTACGCTACGTGTAGTGACTCCGGCATCTCCCATCCCGGACCCCTGCCACTCCCGCTCTCGGACCTGCCCCGACGCAGCCCTACGGGCCGCCCCCCTCCACCAGTCGTGTCAAGAAGATTTGCAGCTCCCATGTCAACGCTGTTCCAAGGACCCTAGCGAGTCGATCCCAGAGTCTAGATCTGCTCTTACGCCCGGTTAGTGCGACAAATTGCACCCTGTGTGTAACAATGTAGTCGTTCATCGGCATCGTAAATCTTGGCAATCACAACTGATCAATGAGCACTTGAGCAGAGAGCAATTCGAGGCGAATCTGTACGAGTGCATGCGATACTGGACTTGCAATGATAGTTTGGACGTAAGTACCATGTCTAAATTACTCACCTTCGCCATCAGGTATTTGTGGGACGGTATCATGACCTCCAAGCCTTTACATAGATGCATGCCAACCCGGTAGCATACTAGTAGACAGTGATAATACGTCAACGTAGCGAACATTGTTGGATCGAGAACGAAGATAGACAACAATGCAATATAAATATCAGCACATCCAGAAGGAGATGGCTGCTCGGAAGAGTCCGTTGATGGGAAAGAGCCATCATGCACCATGCATCATGATATATGCGATGTGGTCTTGGACATTAGGCAGTCGGGACCTCAGGTCTCAGTGCTCAAGTTGCGGATCGAGGTTGGCTGATATATGGATATTCGATGCACGCGCATGAACATCGACTGCCCGGACGTCAGAACCACTCCGTGAAAAGTCGCCGAATGGATCTGCTCGAGAGATTGGGTCAGAAACAAGCTGCGCCCTTGATCATGTCTAGATTAAGAACTGACTGCTCTCAACGAGTACATTTTGTACATCACGTGGTCTCCACGTAGGAGGACACGAATGAGGACGGGCAATCTCGGCGGGTGGTGGTGGGGTGGGTGGCTGTTCAAATGCAGAGTGGGGGAGAAGAGCGGGAGGTGGTGTCTGGACAACTGGATTCATTTGCGTGAGTCTATGACGGTTCTCCTCGCTAGAAGTCTGATAAGCTGTGTCTAGGTCAGAGTATTGATGACGAAGTTGGCACGCGTACAATGACTTCAGCTCTGAGCTTCTTGAGAGATTGACACGTGCGCCCAATCGCTGTCGAAGTCCCAATCAGAAACTCAGCGTAATCTCGCTGTAGGTTGGTTGCATTGTATGCACGAGAGCGCAAACTGCAGGTCTCCTCCCTCAACCTGGTGGAAAGGGTTATTTAGTAGGAGTAAAATGCTGCGGACTTACAACGCAAGACGGTTCTCTGCCATCTGAACAAATTCATGCATGAGGAGTCCATCTTCGACAGCACCATTGAAGATATTTTCAGTCTCGTGTAATAAAGTCTCCAGTATCTTTATCTTGTTGCTAGGGAGGTGGGGCCGGCAGAGGCCAACGACGAACCCAAGCAGGGAGACACTGCCGACCACAAGACCGAAAATATTGGAGTAAAAGGAGAACGAAGTATTGTTCATGGTAGAAAAAATCGATTTGATACAGCCGCACAGAAGATCGGGGGGTTGGAGGGATCACCTTGAACGCAACGACCATCTCGACGTTCATAAATTTGTAACTCTGAATATTCCTGTGTTTAGCACGTTGCATCCTCGAGGGAGTTGTTATTGGCGTATTATTTGTGTAAGTTGACTCAAGTTGGTCCACCCATCTTGGAGTCTGGTGGCTGTGCCTGGTGTGGATGATAACCGAAAGTTGTACCCAACAAGAAAAGGGTTACCCGCACGAAACGGATCGTCCCTCTCGTACCTTGAGTAATCACGATTCACTATTCTTCACCCGAACTCTGATTCATGCCAAACCCTCTCTCTGAGAAATTGTTGGTGGACGAAATATTCTGGAGAGACAGATATCATTTTTTCAAAGATAAAGGGTATCTCCTCCGACCACGGTACCACCCCGGATGGCAAGCGTCTTGGAAATATAAAGCAAATTCCATTCCTAGTCTCCATGAAGACTACATATTCCAGTGGGTCCGTTATTTCTCCAGCTCCGTTACTCCTTGCTCATGGGTGTGCACTAGAAAGCCGCTCTCCTCGATGCCACACTGGAAGGGGAGGGCAGCAGGGAGGTGTTCATAAAGCGGGTTGACTGCAGGACTTATCCCAACGAATTCAAGATTGCTTTGCGGCTGGGGTCATCAGAGAGTCAGAGAGATATAAGGAACCATTGCGTCCCGGTACTCGCTGTCTTCTCCGACGACCGAGTTCCAGAATATCGATACATCGTCATGCCCGTTCTTCGCCCCTTCAACGACCCGAACTTCACTTCTTTCGGGGAAGTCTTTGATTTCGTGAATCAAACCCTGGAGGTTAGATTATTTGTTACGACAAAGGCATGCGATCTGAATGCTGTGCACAGGGTCTCGTATACATGCACAATCAAAATGTGGCACACCGGTGGGTAGAATGTCACGTTCACAGTTTATTGCTGAGGGTGAAACGTTTAGTGATTGTGCAGCTGAAAATATTCTGATGGATGGCTCAAATCTATACAAATATGGCTGGCATCCAATGAATCCTTGGCAAGCGCGCGACGGCGGAGATCTCTTTCTCACTCGCAAACGCTCTGAAGTCGAGATCAAGTATTATTTTATTGATTTCGGCTTATCAACAGAGTTTGTCCCAGGGCAGTGTGAATGTCTCGTAACTGGTCAGAAAGGTCGCATAGAGGCTCCTGAACAAAACTCTGGGTTACCCTATGACCCATTCAAATTAGATGTGTATTGCCTTGGGCAGGTTTATCAGAAGAAGATCGTGGACGTGGGTGTCCTCGGCTTTGGTTTACTGTTTGGATCTCACATGCCCCCGCAGGAGTTCAAGGGATTGGACGCTTTGGGAGATCTTGTCCGATTGATGACAAAGCCAGATTCAAAGGACCGTCCTAGCGCACAGGAAACACTGATGATTTGGAATAGTCTACGATCGCTTCCGTCCATACCTCCCAGGTGGACCAGACTTCGAATCACGCAGGAAGAAGGGTCGATCGAACGCATCATGAACAGCGCTTTGGACGTGGTTGGCATGGTCAGAGGTTCATTACTTTCATATTCTACGACTACTTAAAGCTACGAATTGTAACATCGTCCGGTAAGCCCGAATTCAAACTTGCTGTAACGAGCTTACCTGACGATTTGAAGGAAGGTGATCCATAAGAACCTGTAATATTTTATCCATGGGCATTGACTGCATCTCACGATTCCCCATCAAGTCGGCCGTCGCATCATTCCCCGTATACCAATCCATCATCTATTCCAGATCCCTTACCAACATCCCCACTTGTATCCAACAAATCCGGCTCCCTGGATAGTTCAGAACATGCCCATTATATCTCATGTGGCTCCCCCCACTCAATTAACATCGGTCTGGCGTCCCCGTACGGCTCCTCGGCCAACTCGCTTCTATCTCGGATAGACGTGAATGTTGTGCATGCGACTCGGAGAAGAGCCATCATCATCAACTTTCTCGCGCCAGTGATTTTTAAGTTGTCCCTGCATTGGTCCCAAGGACCCACACAATAAACTAAAATCTTTCTTCGTCCATTCTCTGTACGCTGTGGCGGAAGTGTCTATCTATCTAACAGCTCTGTGCACCCCACGTGCGACATGTTAGCCACTTGCGGCGATTTGGACATCCCGCTCCGCGGCGCAGCGAGGCACGGCCAGTCCCTGAGCGCAGCCAGAGACTTGCCGTGACGTTCCCGCGAACCGCATATGCATCCAACTCCCTAATCTCTCATTCCAACATAGCAAAAGATTGGTTTCAGCATCACACAAACTACTCAGTTTACGGTCCCTGTCCCTGTCGTCCCCACAAGCTAGCGCTTCCAGTCAACACTGCACACCGAGTAATGCAAACGACCGGGCCTGAGTCGAATTACACATAATTGGAAGGTTGCGATTGCTGTTTTGAGGTTGCAAATTCGATAAAAGTATCAGTAGCTCGATTTTTGGCAGCTGTGACCCCGCCGCCTTGATCGTTGGCCGCGCTTCGAAGGGGGTTGTGATGCATGTGATCGCTGTTGCACTGCCGGCGGCGTCGCTCAGGCCAACAAAAAGAATGACCGATGCAAAGCACGAAGACCCTCGATAAATGCAAAGCTTATAACCCAGCACACGATGGCCCTCGCCAGTTCGAACTCGGAACACCTATTTATTTAAATACTTGGCGACGGAAACATAATTTGTAACAAGGGAATTGAAGTACGGTGCACGACTCTCACAAAGCATTTCCACCGTTGGTCCGCTATACCCGACTCGACGTGAACAGGTAGGAATACGGACAGTGTAGGGCTGCAAGCGGTTAAATTTACAACGAGCCACCGAGAAGCTCACAGAGGCGGGTGGTGAGACCCAGGATGTTGCTGATGGAGAGAACAGGTGCAAGCAGGGCGAGAAGAGGAGTAAGGAGTCCGGAGACCAAGGAAAGCACGACGGACAATAGGCTGAAAACGACTCTCCTGGCGGATTAAAAGGCTGTCAGGGTCGTTCGTACCGCAATATTGAGTGATACTCGCCCGAGTTTAGCTGGCAAATCGTAGATGATAGAGATGCTTGCGGAGTCGACGACGCATAGGACTGCATCAGCAGCCGTGAAGATGAGCTATTGCATGGCAGTTAAGTCAATTCTTGAATGGCCACATAGTAGTTAGATTACTTGAGACGCACGTTGACAACGGTGGCAAGAAGATCGGCGATATCAGATGCCCCCAGAACACTTGTGCCGTCGACAGAGGCCATGATCACGCTGGACGGCTGCCCAACAAGCAAGTTGATGTTACTGACAGCACCATTCACAGCCGTGCCGATATCATCGATGATGGGCGTCAGGGCTTCCTGTGTCGCATTCTGAGGGGTGGCATAGACTGCATCATTGTCAGCAAACTATGGAAAGCCGGACAATCGTGCTCCTTCGGCGCAATGACCATCGTACTCCGACACTTCGGCAGGATATATAAGGTAGTTGTGTAGCCTGTGGTTGTGTATACCTCCGGACACCCCATCGGCCGACGTACTTTGGGTGTAGCTGGCTTCGTTGGGTAGATAGTTGAATAGAAAAATTGTTGCATGACTATCTAACTAATCATAGGCACCATTATCTACTACATCTGCCTCATCGTCAGAGAAATCGTTTATCTGAAATGTCAGCTGACTAAATCTCAAGTTGTCGTCCTGATTAGTCTCACTCGGACGAGTCGGAAGTGGGTTGTCCTCCGCATCCAACTGATCCAACGTGTGATAATGTTCAGGTTCTAACTCTAAGTGAATGCGCTGCAATGGAGTAAAAATGCGGCCACCTACATCACTGTATATGGAATTTTCCTATATACCCCTTATAAGGGATTTATAGACTGTCTAGTAAGTAGAACATAGAAAATAGCTTATATTAGAATATACAGGTAGGTTCTCTGGGAAATAACTCACACAGTGACAAATACTGGGCAACCATGGTGGTATGCCAAAACTGGGCATCTGTTGTCAGTCAGAGACATCTTGCCATTCATATTGTACTATATATTCCAATATATGGGTAGGTTGTTGAGATAATTTATTTCAGAGTGACATATCATTAAAAAAAAGACAATCCTAGGGTAGAATGATCAATAGCCAACCTTGGTCTTTTAATTTGCAGGATTAGTAGTCAGCTGGTTCTTGGGACCCTAGGTTACTCATGTGGCACTTAGTAAGGTGTTTCAGTCTAACAGATGATTGTAACAAAACAAATTGTGTATCTCAATGCATAAAAACTATTTAGAGACTTTGTTTCTCAATACATGCTATGGTCACTTGTCTGGAAAACATAAAGATACATTCAGGGACTATTGCATATAGATGTTAATTGTGCTTCTTAAGCCCCAAAGAGAGGAATATTTGTTTTCCTAACATTTAGGAGAGTCAGTTATCTGGACAGTGGAAAAAATGAACAGACAAATGCTCCATATGCGCACAGATGGTACCACTGACACAATTGTCAATCATCCTTAGGGGATCCCAGCAAGTGTAAATCATGTCATCATTACAGATTAACCCTAGGCTGGGGTGGTGTGTGATCAAACTTTCACTCCATTAACGGTTTCGCAAGCATAGGTAACAAGTAGATCAAATTATAATCCTGTGACTGCCGGTTCTGGTTCCCTAACTTCGACAGGCCTCCAACCAATCCTCATTAGCCTACATTAGGTTGTCGTTCCTATCAGTCTCTCGCAGCAAGTTATGTTGCCGTCTTGCGCCTCTTGAAGGATTCGACGACCGATCCTTTGTCTCCATTGCGGGGGGCATACTCAAGGACTGCTTCGTGCCCAAACACCTTCCTATTGACCATTTGGTTCAATTTAATGATACAGAAAATGAGGCAGCTGACCTGTTCCACCATAACAATAACTCTTTGATGAACTGTTGGTCCTCCAGATCGCTGGAGGGTTTGAACCACCTGACAATATTGTGGTAGAAGATCCTGTAGTCGAACAGTTCATCCACGAGTCTCCAACTGCCACGAGAGGAAAGCGCAAATCGTAACTACGAGATGACATAAGTGATGTGTATGGCGCAATAGACAATTACTCACTTGCACCGCTATGTAGGCAATCGCCCTAGGCTTAACTTTATTCATCCCAATCAGTCGTGCTACATGGGTGCGAGTACGTCTTTCTGCGCGACGGCGTTTACCATGTAAAGTGTTCTCGACTTCATCCACCGAACTTGGAGATGTGAAGATGGACTTAAACGCCTGACAGAAAGAAGTTGTCAGTACCCTATAGAAGAAATGTCCACAAAACATACGTTCACCAACATCTCGCCCCTAAATAATCCCTTCGTGGGTTCAGATGGATCATAGACCCCATTTTCATATAGAAATCGTGGCCAAGAATCAGCCATCACTAAGTAGTCCGGATGCCAATCCCGGATCCGCGTGCGAATTCTACAGACAGTCATTTCAGTGCGTGAGTAAAACTCGGCCTCGGACGTACTCTACATTGTCCCAGTCATATTCCACCGGACACAGCAATCTCGCGGTTGCGTCATTCTGGAAACCACGTCCATACTTATCTTGAGGGTTCAATCGAGGATTGGGGGGCACTGGTTGCATTAGCCACGTCACCACCAGAGTCTTCAGGTGACAGGCATCATCACTACGAGCCCCGTCTGCCCCCTCAGTGAGCTATAAAACAATGTCGTCAGTAATGTGGAGGCATAAACAAGAAAACAGAATGTACGCACCTGCTTAAGAATCTCATCCAACCCACTCCGGTCATCAGCAGTCTCAATCCACTCTGTCAGCTGAGGTATATAGTCCCGCAGCTCAAGGAAGGTGTCGTATAGGCGATCATGCTCCCTGGAAGCAATGTATTAGGTCAAGTTGTAACAGCTGGTACCACTCACTGTTCATTGTCTTCTTCATTGTCTCCGCGTCATTGGGTTGGCTGCTGGCCTCGTCGGTCGGCTTCAATAATCAGGTCAGTCAAATTGTCGTGCAACGTTACCACGCGTCTGACAGCACGACCACGGAGGCGCCAGTTCACTGTTCTAGATAAAAGAAATTGGCTGAATGTACATGTCATACAGATGACCTAGTACTTACGCGTTGGCTTGGTGAATGTCGCCCCTGTTTGAACGTCGTAAGCGTCGAACTTCAACTGCCAACGCTGCAACCTGAGATTGGAGGGCAGGAAGAGTGGAGTCGTTGGCAGAATTCGCATTGAGGGATCCGGAGTCGGCAAGATTGCCTTCGGAAGGTGTATGTGAAGAATGCAGCGAAGTCTGGTGCAGCATTGGGGGTTCACGAGACTCGGACGAGCACTGTGACGGAGTGAGGGGTTCACGAGGCGGGGACTGCGGAGGCATTGGGGATTCGCAAGGCGGACTCGCCGACGAGGATAAAAACCCTGTGAGATGTAGCCAAGCATGTCGGTGTCTGAATGGAATTAGGTTCAACGGAGGGACTCAGGGTTGACGGAGGTCAACAAATGACCTCTAGACAGCATTCATCGAATCCACACGATAGCTGAAATGAACGCTAAGGGCACGACCTTTCATCTGTCGGTCAGTATTTTGGGCCTCCTGCTTGGTGGGAAAACGTCGGGATTGCTCAATTTGGAGACACCCTGAGACCGTTACGAACTTGGTGGCACCTGACAGGATACTATCAGATTCCCCGCTTATATGCAAATAGGTTAAGTGTGTGGCACTCACAGGGTTGGCGGCAAAAAGTGGGATTCGAGGCGCAACGGAGCGCTCGGAGAAACCGGGCGCATAGTAAGAGGTATACAAATGTTGTCAGTTCGGAGATGGTTTCTGTGGGAGAACGTAATGGAGGCCGTAATGGGGGTGTAAGCATTGCAATGAGTCAGAATCAGTGCCCCAGTCAGACCGCGACAAGGCTATCCATCATGCTCATGATTGAGTCAGTGTATAAAATGACAGGAATTAAGCCCGCAAACTCACCAGCCAGTAATGTGCCTTCATAATTTCCGCTTCGTCAATCTTCCTCTTGAGCTTCAGCGCCGTATATTTTTAATGCTGTTACATGAACAACGACCATATCGTTACGCACAGGTGGCCAATCGATTCCGCGTCTGGTAAGCATGGATTTTAAAGCATAGGACTTCATGTACTCACTGGCAATAGGCTAACGCCTTTCCTGTGGCGGCGAATCGTTTTGGCCAGTGCGTGGAAGGCGAGAGACTTCATAAATTTCTTGGAGGGTTCGCCAAAATACGGCAAGAACGTGGCCGTTCTTCGCATGGCCCTTGCTGTCCGTCATTGGCAGGCCACGCGCATCTTCGACATGTGTCCCTCGATTACGTCCCTTGAACTTGATGCAACCTATTGGATCGGGTCGGCGGCTGAACCTGACTTCATTGGGATTGCTCTCAACAACCTCCAAGCGTTAAGGAGCTTGCGTGTCGCTCTTGGATCGGTTGTTGGGACCAAATTCGTTCAGCTACCGACGTACCCCATGTTCCAACGGCTCACGCACCTGCATTTGGCCTCAGCAAAATCTTCTTGGCAAACAATTCCAGACGGCATCCAGCACTTGAAAAGCCTCACCCATCTTTCGCTTACATGGCCCTCCTCTCGCCAGTGCACCAACAGCTTGGCAGCTTTCCTGGTCAAACCTACTACACGGGTGGTCGTCGTGTGGTTTGGCATTCGCGCTGAGTACGATGTGGTCAGGGTGGATCTCCAGGAACAAGGCTTGATTCACTCACGGTTGGTAATCCTCGAGATGCGCCATATAACAGAATTTGTGCAGGCTGAAGAAGTTTGGCTATGGGCAGAGCAGATCGTGCAGTGGAGGACCGAGAACGACTGTACGCATCCTTTGTCAACTGTAAGGGCTGTTGCCATCTGATGGCGATTCTCCCTAGCGCGACCGACCGACTGCCCGAGTCATTTAATGCGTCCACCGCAGTATCTGGTGAAACCTACCCTATACAGGGAATATCTTCAAGCTGGAGAACGGAGGGGCCAGGCAAACGTGAGAAATGGAGATGTCTCTGAGCGATAGGGAGAGGGGTTGGCCGTCCGCAAAATATAGGAAGAATAAGTAGTCGATACTGATGGATAAATACGTGGTATCACACGAGATAGGGAGAGATTCCATGAAGCACAAAGGACGGGTGACGCGAGAGAATCCAAACTGACACTTCATGAGCGTCCCCCACCGTTGCTTGATACGAGGTGGTGGTTGGATCGAACAGAATCGATGGGTTATAGTGACATACCTGAACCCGTGGATCGGAAGCAGGCGATAAGTACACCCGAACGAAATTTAACAAAGGGGTCCACAAGCGAGGAGTGCACGATCCGGGAGCAAGGAGGTCCGGCGAAACCCAGGGCGACGAGACACTCCACGAGCGTTTTCAACCCCATTGTCGCTCGATGCGAGGTGGTGACGGGGCAACGCTCAGGACACAAAGTCCTAGAATGTTTTCCGTCCGACACAGAGTCAGGCAACGGAATATGTGGCTGAGGGCGCAAAGCCCTACTCAGCAGGCCAGGGGTAACGAAAGGGGAAGAGGGACGATCTTGAGGATGTCGAGGGGCGAGGAAAAGTCCCTGGTAGTAGAGACTAGGGGCAGGGCCGAGAGCGTCAAAGAAGGCGAGAGCGAAGGTAACGAAAGGGGAAGAGGGATGGTCTTGAGGATGTCGAGGGGCGAGGAAAAGTCCCTGGTAGTAGAGACTACGGGCAGGGCCGAGAGCGTCGAAGAAGACGAGAGTGAAGGTAACGAAAGGGGAAGAGGGATGGTCTTGAGGGTGTCGAGGGGCCAGGGAAAGTCCCTGGTAGTAGAGACTACGGGCAGGGCCGAGAGCGTCGAATACAACGGTACTAGACAATGGGGAACGGACAAGTCGAGACAAGAGCGCTAGACTAGAGACAGACCGGGCCAGTATGAATGGTACGAATGGACAATGAATCACGCACCTGCACCATCCAACCCACTGTATCCCAACGATGCAAACTCTGAGAGACTTGAATGTGGTGAGTTGGTTCCCACGGCTACGAGGTTGGATACCTTGTCAGGCAAGGTAACGAGGTCTCACGAGAAATTGAAGCCCCGTTTGATACACTCTCAGCAGGTTCGTCGACTACCAGCACATGGAGCCGCTCATGGTTTTCCCCCCCACTGCGGTGTCCATCGATCTCAACGGAGGTCTCAAGGGAAATGAAGATGTATCCTACACCCCTTCTCCCGCTAGTTCCTTCTCTAGCACCAGTCCTAGCTCAGAATCAGCCTCCCGCAGCATGGACTCAGCAAGATTTGCGCCACGCCCTACTCGAGGGGGGGATGTAATAAGGTCCCCATACCCTCTTCCCCGCTTGGATCAAAGTCTGGAACTCCGCTTTTTGCGTCGGAACCTCAGAGGGGGCTGCGGGTACGGTATCTCGCCGATGGACTTGGAAAAGGTAGTGGTAGGAACTATGCCGCTCTGCAATTTATTCATATTTTTTAGGCACAGGGAAAATCCTTGTTAGAATCAGGTGTACATCACAAACTATCTGACTCAGCACTCCGTGTTGCTGTACGTATGAAGGAAATGGGCCGCGAGGCAAGGCGCCTCCGTGCATTAGCAACCGCATGCGAGCTCGAGGAGGCGGAACAATACCACAAACTCCTCCGTTACTTTTTGGAAGATGACCAAAGAGCGATGCACTCATTCGAATCCTCCGTTGGCGACATCTGCAGCATCACAGACCTCATCACGTACAAAGATCAGGAGTATACGACGGAGGTCATGGAGTTGACCACCGCTGATTATCAGCTTTCTGCCCTTGAGGCAGAAGCTCAGTCACGTTGCCACACATCTCATATCGGCGTTCCGTTGCCCTCCGATAGGAAGGGGGGAGATAAAGATTGAGGGTACGATATCCACAAGGAAACAGGTGAGTGATAGTCGAGACCACTCAGTAGCGCATTTTTAATTTCATCCAGATGGTAACAGCATACGTATATATGTTGCTTTATATTTGTCTGTACTAGAACCCTGTACCTCATCAAATGATATAAAGTCTCCTGTGTCGTAGTACTAGCAGTTTCTGTCCCTCTGTTCCCATTGAGACTGGTATGGAGGCAACAAATGAATTCACAGTACGAGCCCAGCACTCATGAAATATCGGAATGACACTGACCCCATATGAAGAATGCTTTTGCTGGCTATCCTCAAGATGATCCTTATCAGACGTCGTTCGAGCAAGATGCCAGTCAGGCAACTTTCCATGCGCAACCAGCATGGGCACAAGCTCCAATTAGCTTTCAAGGTCATTCGGAATGGATTCCCTATCAATATTTTCAAGCCAATCCTGCCATTCCCCTCACCCCCACACCAACTTATCCCGAATCATTTACCACACTCCCAGCCCATATGGAACAGGGTGTTACCTCTTTTCGGCGAGCAGCAATCCCCTATTCTGATCCAGTGGGAACCGAAGGTTATGGTTGGGGCGGTACGATAGCGGAGTCAAATAATTACATCACTCAACGGATCGCTGCTGCCACTGCACCAGCCCCTCAAGTTCAAGATCCCGATCCCCATCTCTCCCTTGCCATCTCTGCTGCTATTCCCCAGGGCAATGTAGGTTGAGAATATAGTCCTGTAATATATTTATTAACACTCGAGTAGCACCCTGATGATCCAGGTCGCACTGCCCCTAGTGGCAGGACCTTGGAGCGGAGACAGCGTCTCAACCCACCATATACATTTGAACCCGCTGGTGTTCCCCGG
>JBBPRU010000222.1:0-12408 GCA_038093245.1 Boletus holoroseus
AAAAAGAAATCCTGTGCGGGATCAAACATCGTAGCCCTGAGTGCGTCCAAATCTTTCTCTTCGATGACCTCCAGCAGTGTACGACGACGGTCGGAATCTGTCTCAGAGTCTTGTTTCTCATCTTCTGACCCCGAGTCATCCCCGACGATTGGTGGTGTAGGAAACTTTGAAGGGGACGCTTTGCCTTGGAGAGCTTGGATTCGTTGTTCAGCAGCTAGTGCATGCTCTTCCCTTGCTCGTTTACTACATAGCATCATGACTATCGAAAAGACCTCGAAGAGAATCCGTACCAACCTCGCAGCTTTCTTCCGGAATCCAGTACCATGTGATTTATTTTCCCCTTCCAGGTCCTCATTCAAGGTTTTCCCGATGGAGTTGAATGCGCTTGAGTTTACTCGTGTTCCTGCCTTTCGTTTCTTGGATGTCTGCGGGCCCTTAGGTTTGCGAGGCCGCCGTAAGACAGGCCGGGCCCGCGAATGAGCACCACCACACTGGTTTATTCAGTCTAAGCAGAATTAATGTATTTAGAGAAACAAACATCACCATGTATTCGGGGAGCTCGCCCATCTCGATACCCTGCCCCGCAATTTTAGCAGAGTCAACTAGCCTGGTGCCAGATGACCAGTAGCCTAACACGCAGTGGAGGGAGTGGAGGGTCAAAGCTTCGTAAGCGACAGGAAGGAACAGGATATTTTACCGTCCCCGTAGTACCCCCTGCTTTGAAGGGCACGCACTTCCTGCTGGAGCTGACGCCAGAGAGCTTGGAACGCAGATCCGTGGTTCATGTACTGCGAAAGAGCTCTCTGTTGTGATTCACCTGCAATTGCAGTATCTCTGTTTGCCAACCTTAATATGGGCTAACTAGCAGCAGAAGATCAGTAAAGGACGTAATTGCAAAAACCAAATTCGTTATGGAGCACCTCATGACATAGTGTACTCATCAACCAGTGAGTGGGGAGTAATGATCCCGTAGATGACCGTAGGACAAGTTCTTGTAGTGTCACGTATGGGATTCATCGGCAGTTACATCCTAGGACGAGAAAGTGGAATTACCTATAGTCTCGCCATGATTCCAGTTGCGTCCTGCAAAGACGCTATTGTACTCGTACTAGAGTCCGGGTCAGATTCGCCTAACCAGAACTCGTCATCATCTCGAAGCTGATGAATCGTACCTCTTCAAGACTATTCACACCAAATCCATGTGCCTTCATGATCGGTTTTACTTGGGCCGCGAGGGCGCGAAGAAGCTGACGAGCAGCCTCCTCGACCGTGGGGTCACCCATTGGCAGAACGGTGATGAAAACCACATGAGGATTCGGATTAGGCTCGCGCTCATTAATGCGTAGGGGGGCCATTTGAGTATCTGTCGGGTTCACAGAGTCATGAAGGTTAATGTTCAAGGAAGCGTGACGAAGCGATCAGTTGTAAATACAACGGTCATTACAGAACTGCGGCTCATTGTACTACACATCCCTGGGGGTCAACTTATCACCATGCTTGCACTTACCCCAGCAGTGATCCCACTACGCCCAGTGCCAGCAGTCAGGGCACTCGCCAACAAATCTCGACAGTTCCTCAAACGTTCGCGCCTCACCACAAACCATGAACTCTCCGAGTTTGGTACCGCAAGAGGAACGCCAACAATTCCTTTCAACTGTGCCTCTTGGACCGCTTTCACCAATGAGTCAACCTCTACCTCCGAATCAAGATCATCTAGGTTCTCTGCTACGTCGTCACCTTCCAACCGACTTGTCGTAGCAGGCACCTGGGTCTTCTTCGGTGCTTTCTTTGTTGCAACCTTGTTAGGATCCATACCCAATGCAATTGCGGCCTCCATCGCGAGTCTTTTCTTCTCCGCCTTTTCTTTCTCTCTCTTCTCCTTCTTCTCCGCCTTGGTCTCCTTCTTCACCGGCTCAACCCAATTGGGGTTATTGGCTCGATTCCATTCGAGAAGTAGGTCATCATACCCTTTTGAACGTCCTTGCACCGCTCGTTTCGCTCCCATCGAATGCGCTTTGCAAGTGAGCGAGCGAGAGCATGGAAGGCCCTTATCATTGATGACACCGCACTGCTTGTCATAGTCCACTGGGCCTTTGGTCCGTCCCTTGGTAATTTTTGTCTTCTTCTTGCTAGGTTCGGACGGTTCATCCCCTTCTTCACCATCTACTCCGCGCTTCTTGCCTTTCTTCAACTCTACTGTCGGACAAATTCACCCAAGGATATCGGGTTAATTCATGATAGCGCGCAAAGAGCATGATTGGTTGATACCTTCGCCATCTGCTGACTTACTCTTGACCCACTTCTTTCCCGATCGTATGTCGCTGCAATTTACTGGGGTGGGTCATGGGATCAACACAAGAAGCTTGTAGGCAGCGGGTGTATTGAACTCACTCGCATGGTCAGAGATGGCACTCCGTAGCACTGGCTTATCACAGTCACTACAACGTACAACACCAAGATCTGATCTCAGTGGCTCAACGCCAAAGATCTTCATGTCGCGTGCAGAAAGCCATGATGTTGGGGGTGAAGACAGCTCTGCTACTTGTGCTTCTGTTGGTGGTGTGCCAGGGCGCGGGGGATTCAGTGAATCCCAGGAGAAAGGTGATGGTGAATGACTAGGTCGTTTGAGTTTGAGTCCCATCGTCGTCCCTGTCCAAACATTGGTGGGGGACAAGAGCCACACGAAACTCTAATTACGTAAAGGACTCGCGGTGAGCCGAAGCTCGGCAAGGGGTGGACTGCCAGTTGTGGAAATGACCACCCCACTCTAACAGTTTGTTCACGTGCGCGAGAGTGATACACAAGGCGGGGAATATGTCGAGGGCTTCCTACGACTACAAACCTCGATCCGAAGATGAAATTGCAACCAAGGGGGACCAGTCACGACTGTTTTTCTCCTGGAGAAGACCGACAACGAGTTGAGTTTGATCTTGCCTTTCTGGCTATAACTGACCACCGTGTCGAATCAGCTGATGGAAGGGTGAAGATCAAAGGTGACTGACAAGGCGAAGACAGCCCTTGGGCTTGTTCGCGCGGCGTACGTGGAGCAGGTGATTTTTACTATGCCTTTCACAGTGTCGTACTTAAATGGGGCGGTTATGCAGGCAGGGCATACTTCTTTCGTAGAGGCGCTATATATAATTGCGATACGGCGGCCCCGGGGGAGCTCTACCCAACTTATCGTGTCACTCAGACTTCTGTCAAAGTACAAGCCGACAACATCAGGACTGGGCCATCCTCAAATAGACAAGAAGGGGATGAAGAAGGGTGTCAGGGATGGATCAATCTTCTTCGCGAGTGAATCAAGCAAGGTATTACCCTAGTTCCTCGCAGTACAATGGCTACCTATTTCAATTCCCTCTAGACACCTGTGAAAAAGTGGGACACCGCCGATGTCGAGGGTTTCAGGATTGAAAAGCACACGCATGTTCTCATCGATCGATATGGGAGGTAGTAATCCAACGAAGTTGCACTTCAATGTCGGCAAGGAGGAGATAGCAGAGACGATCTTGGCTAAGCTGGATGACTGGCTATCTCTAACGCCAAGGCTGTGTCGAAAGCTGCCTGTTAGGTTCACGGAAGAGTCCCCCGAAATAATTCCTCCCAGAGGGCGCTTAGATGATGGTGAAGCAGAAGAAGAGAGTGCTCGCTTAACTGGCGATGATCAGGATGGCGAATTCGCAGCTGCGTTAACTCGTCTCACCTCATCCTTCGACCCCTCCCTCTACATCTGGGCTCCCTGTAACCACTCCGCCAGTTGTCTCGCCGCCACCAAGCCACAGCATTGGGCTTGGTATGGGGTCATCTCCTGCCTCGATCGGACAGCATCTTCAGAACCAGCATTCTGGCGTTCTCCCCCTAATGGCCCACGAGGTCTACGCGCTCATGTCTGTTAACTAAGTGCTATTACAGCCTTTGATACCCACTCAAACTGGGTTCGACGGCTTCGTTTCAGCGCGTCCTTCTAATGTATCACCTTTCCAACTCCAGCCCGCACAACTGTTTTTCCTGCAAGCCCCAAGCTATTGTCGGCTAACACTAGCCGCTTCACTGAAGTGGGTTCCTGGTGACCCTCAGACATTTATTTCGCAACCTACTGGATTCCCTGCATCTGGTCCCATTTTGAGTCAACCTACCGGCGTCAGTGGTGGACCGTTTGGTGGCTTCGCACCGACGTCTGCCTTCCCCAACACATCAATGGCACCAGTGCGGACTAGTGCGTATAGTTGTGGTATTCTATCTATTTATTAGCATTGTGTTACAAATCCAACCGGTTTTTCGCCATTTGGACCATCACCATTTAACAACATCCGTATCTACTCCATCCCCAGCACCGTCGAACAATAATTCAAGTTCAAACACACCTCCTGCGAATATCTTTGCGCAGATGAAATCTAGGACATTCGTATCGATCAACGAACATGCTGCACGCCAGCAGGCAGTACTGCTATTTCGTGCCTTATGGTCTGTCCCATAATTCCTTGCAGATAAATACGATGCTCTTCGAGTCAATCGTGAGTAATACTGTCAACCTTTCTGATGAGACTTGTTGACTTTTAGAACCAGCTCAACTAACAGAATGGACTCCCCAACCAGTGGCCGAATCCTGGGTTTCAGAGTGGATATACAAGATTTCATACCTGTACTTCTCTACCTCATTGTCTTACACTCGGCTGGAAGTTGGATGGAATATTATGCAATATGCAAGAGAAAGAAAGCGGAGATATAGTAATAATGGACGTTCAAAGACAACGGTGGTCCTATGATGATTCCATGATTCCATGAGTGTACCCGACTCGCTCAAAGTACCTCTTCAACCCAAGCCTTATTTCAGGGGCAACGTCACGTGCCAGTAGACCTGTGCACAAAGGGTAGATGACAGGGAGGTATTTAATGAACTAACCACTTGATCAACAATATGTAGACTGGAAGCGGATGTATGACTTACTGTTTTATCGTCGAAACGACAAAAGCCATCGAGAATCTCCGTCACGACAGGCGTCCAGGCAGCAATGTTCTTGGCTTGCGTATCAGCTCGCAATTTGATATAATCCGACAAGACGTTCAAACCAAGCCTTCATTGTTCGCATCAGCTCTCAGTTGCATTCAAACGGACATGACGGGACTTACGGCAGGAGTCTTTCAGCTATTTGGGGTCTCGTCGACTGATGCTCCGCTCGATCATCAAAATACATTCTGAGTAGCACATGCACCAAGGTTGATGCACTGCTGGACTCCTGTTTCAGGAGATTGGGCAAATGCTTCATAAAGCCTTGGTGGATCTCAGCTTGGTTGGGAAACATATTAAATCAAAAGCAGACTCACCAACTTTCCACAGCCCAGTACGGAGCTCCTTGTCGTCATTGAACATGCGTGCGAATTGATAGCTATGATCCAGTACACCCATCAATCTGAGTAGTTGATCCGGAGGCATTGCGGTATAAACGGCGTCATTACGAAGCAAGTCATTGGTGGTCTCGATCAGAAGTAGCTGGAGAACACATTTGACAATGATTTGCTTGAAGACCCGACGGCGATTGCTAAGTGATGGCTTCACCTCACTCGGCGAGCGTTCGCTGGTGGGAGAGAGAGGAGCAGGCAAAATTGCTTGTCCACTAGACTCTGCTTTTCTCTGCTGTCAGCGTACATAGAAGGAACGAGGACGCCACTTGCCGGAGGTATCGAAATCGATAGTACTACCATCAATCTCCACTCGCAAAGTCTCATCAAACAGCTGATGAGGTGTAGTCGTCCGGAAGAGTTTGACGAAGGTAGACGCAACACGCTCCCATCGCGCGGTACTCAGCTTTCTCGCGTTGTTCTCCAAATACTGTTGCAGGCATGACGTCCCAATGCGTGCAAGCGTGTCATTTTCTGTTATTGCCATCAACATACAGATATGCGGAGAAGTCGTGGGACCAACCTTGACAAATACAGACACACAACAAATCCAACAACCCGTCAAGAGAACGCTCCAAAATGTCGTAGTAGAACGTATAAAGATCAACAAGATCACGGAGTGCTTGGATCATGGTTGTCGATAGCCAGACACTCATATCCTCTTGTGTGCTGAACCGCGATAGGTCTTGGCTCGACTTGAGAACAGCAAATATAGGGAACAGGAGCTCTTGGCAGATAGTGTCCCAGAATTCATTAGAAAACGAGTCCCCGTGAGTTTTCAACGTCAAAAACAGTGAATCCAACGCCCTGGAAAGTGAGATTTCAATCCAACAGGGATTGGAAATTCCAAGCTAAAGTCTCACAATCGCCGTACTTCCAGATCTTCACCGCTCATTATAATGTCGTAGAAGCCAAACAATAATGGGAACCAAAACCGCATCATCCCGTCTTCGGTGGGTGACTGTCCTTCGGGGCCGAGAGCGCACTCTGGAGAGCTGACCATAACTGGGATGACGCCACGAAGCATCGCGATAGCAAGCAAGCTAAGCTTCTGATACTTGCTCACTTTACAAAACTCTGTGATACAGACAGTTAAGTCTGCAAAGGAGCCGTGGCGGACGATTGCAGCAAAATGATCTTTGTTCAGCCGGCTCACTATCTCGAAAGCGGAGTTGGCAATTCGCTCTGGGAGATATTAATCCCGGAGAGACATGTATAGCCCAGGAAACTCATACCTGTGAGCACTTTGGAAGCGGCAGAAAAAACACCAAACATAGTTCGCCATCCCGATCGCATGTTCTCAACTCGTGCTTGTATCATTTGCTGAAGGCACTGCAAGACCTGCCAACAAACGCGGTAGGATCTGTGCCACTCGAGAATGACAGGGTGGCCTTACCATGTCTCGAATATCTGGATTTGCATTATGAATCATAGTGTGTTCAAAAGGCTTCAGAAAATCTTTTTGAAACTTAAAGTGTGGCAATTCCTCTTTTTCGAGGAAACGCATTGATAACTGTCGTAGAGAGTCTAGAGCGAAAAATCCGACATGTGGATTGCTGTGACAGCAGACCTATGAATGAATGAGTGATAATCAACAACAATTGAGACGAGACATACTTGGTTGAAATGTTCGCCTAAAATGTCCCAAAGGTTGGACCACTCCAGTCGAATGCGATTCATGTTGTAGTAGGATATTTCGACCAGCTTTTGCAGGCTGAAGAGGCGCGGATGCTGTGAGAGGCCGGAAGATTGGATTTCCTCCCAAGAAACGTCGCAGAGCGCACGGACAAAGTCAATAATTGCAGTCTGCGATAATTTTAATACTTCTAAGCTTGAAGGAAGGAGGACCTACTCCAGAAAGATGATGGCTGAGAGAGAAGACCATATCAGCTGCCACAGTAATATGCGTCGATCGGCTTTCGTTCGCAAGGTCTTCATTTGGCAGTTTCTTGGGACGACTGAAAATAGTATTCAGCATCCATACGCTTTTCCATCAAGAGTATCTGACCCTTTCTTTCCAGAATCGGTAAGTTCGAGACCACTACTTATCAGTTGCATGTGTTCCAATTGACTAACACACGATAACACCTCGCGCCAGGATCCTTTCAGGTTATTTCCCTCGCTTACCGCGACATCCAGAAGGGCCTTGATGGCCTCCATGTTCTTCGCCTTCATCTCTCCCAGGTTATTGAGGAAAGTGAATTTCGCCAGGGTTGTTACGAAAGCGTTGCGCTCTAGTTCCAAGTCAAAGAAACAGACAATACGGATCGCATTCTTGAATCCCTCCAGACACAAATCAACGACCTCCAAATCATCGGTATTTTGAAGGGGCCCTGATAGCCCCGCGAGGAAAGGTATCCAGGCGACCTCAAACATTGGTCGCACATGGACAAAATGGGAGGCGCTAAAAAATTGTTCTCCCGCACGGGATCGACGCTGAGACCGCATCAACGTTTTGAAGAGAGCCTGAAAATAAAGTGTAAACAAAAGGTCAAGATAGCGTTGACGAACCGACGAACCTCCGTTTTGTTGGCTATGCTACTGGATTGCAGCATATATGCTTCCTTTTGAAGATCCCTGCCAACGCCGGCGAGGACGTTGGCAAGACCGGGTCCTGCGGTTGGGATGTTGACAGCAGCATCCATCTCGTCCTTCATTCGAATCTCATTATGTTGAATCTCATCGAAGATACTGGACAGGAATTCCTCCGGGAGGTTTTCGCCATCGTTGATTCCTCGGTTATTTCGGATGAAGTCTGACTTGGTCATACGGTTCTTGATCTGCGGGTTGTGGGCATCGGTGTTGAGCATGATTGTAGAATACGAGAGCACATAAACGGTATCTATTCCCGGGTGCTGAATGTCAGATTCAGTCAATAGAAATCCTGGACACGCCAACCTGCATTCTTAAAGGGTGTTTGCGCGTTTCCCGCGATATACCTTTCAGCGAATTTGAGCATGAAGCGATCTATCTTTTGGGCTTCCCCAGGAAGACGAAAGGCTTGCAGAAAGCGTCGCAGGGCGTCAATGAACTTCAAATTCCGGAAGTCAAGGAGATCAACGAAGGCATGCATGATAGCTATGTTGGCATCATTACTGCGAACACAATAATCAGAGAGGTACAAGATCAATGTGCATGTGTCACGTACCCCTCACCCAGGTACTCTCCTACCACGGCTTTACTCAATCCATCAGTAGTTAGAAGGAAACGTGCAATATCCTGCGGCGATGGTCCGGGGATGAAACCGGATTCCTGAAGGAATTGGATACCCTGTGCAGCTCGAAATTAACAACACTCTTATCCTTGTCAAGTACTATAACTTACACGCTTCGGCTTGAAATTGAATTTCCTGATACCTTCGAGCAAGGTTGTTTTCTTCTGCTTTGCATTCTCAAACCTGGTTGGGTCATCCACGGCGTCGGGCGTCGATTGTCGGAGGGCTTCGACGCTTCCAGCTGAGGTTGCTAACCTGTCGAGGGACGGATCCGGAGTCATAGAATCATGACCCGTATCCTCTCCAGTTTGACTGCGAGCTCCAGAATCGCCACTGTGATCTGCGGGCGTTTTGCCCGAAGCTGTGCCCCAGGTCACTAACGACCTAAGCACAGAGACCAGACATTCAATTCCCTGTCTCCGCAATTGGCCTTCCGAAAGACCGATGGTGGACGTATCTATCGTGCCCGAGACGGACATCACACCAGAAGAGTATGATGACGAGCCATGTACCCTAGCCTGCGGATTGACTACCGGGCTAGCGGGTTCGGGGTTCTTGGACTGCAAATTGTTATACGGCAAAGTCGCAACTTTGGAAACGATGTTCATCAGACTGGGCGGGTTGCTCAGTTGGAGACAGGTGCGACACAGGATTGACTCACTGCTCGTAAATATTGTCCGCAGCCTCGCTATCACAGTCGTAGTTGAGGTACAACTCCACCAAAGCTTGTGGATCCTGGCAAAGCTTGAGCAACATTGCGAGAATGACACCCTTCTGTTTGAGAGTCGAGGTCCGCATTTCTAGAATGGGGATAAATATCTCGTGCAAAAGAACTTCGATCTCTTTCTGGTTATCACACAATATCAACTAAATGGAACGGTGAACTTTTTGGATGCATACCTTGAGCTTGGTCCGCATACCAGACATCACACGCCAGAAAATCTCCACGCTCACATCAAACACCTGCGGAACTGGGCTTACAGCATTTCTACTCAAGGTCAGGCAGAGATATTGATTGATCCCTTGTATGAATGTCGTTGATTCGCGCGAAGAACTCGAATAGATGACTGCTGAAGGATCAACGAGAAGGCTCATGTGCGAGTTCAAAACCGTTAACACTAGGTGAAGGGAGAGAAGCTTCGACCGCATTGCATGCGATTTTAAGTCGCGCTCGCTGAAACTGGCTTGAGATTAACAGCAGATCGAATCTGGTACATACGAACCTTTCAGTATTCAAAGGCTTCATTGTTAATTTGCACAGAGCTCGTAAGACTAAAAACGCGTCCTTGATATACATGTCCTGAGCGGAGAGTTCTGCGTGCGTATGTATGCTCTCCGCTCGGGTATCTAAGGACAGACGCACTGGACTGGCGCCAAGTTTTTCGAGTCTGACAAGTTAGCAATTCTGGAAATGTTTCTATGGACGTTGCTCACCTTTCTTCGCCATGACCTTGACCATCCAACCGCGGATTGGTGGTCACTGGCTTCGCTGGCAAGTGGGCAAAGCCCTCCTCAGGGGAAATAGACGACTTGTCGTCATGTCCGTTTTCGGTCTCGACGTTTCCCGTATGTGCCGCGTCGGACGCGAGTTGCCCTGGAACTGTGGACGAGTGACGAATCTCGGTCTTCAATGTTACGTGGTGATGGGCCGGCGATGTCGGTGTCTCGGAGCTGACGAAAGAACTAAGCATTACCGCTTCATCCGACTCCACGGGTTTTCCAGCTCTGCATCGCGTAAAGACATGGTGAACCATCTGTGTCAGCCCACCCTGAGCGACCATCTGATTCACCGGGTCCGTGCTCAGAAGGAATACATTGTACACTGTCCGTACAGCCTTCAGCAGTGAGGAATGATGAACGTAAATTGTGGGAGACAAGATCAAAGCGAGGAGACCTTTGACGACCTGTAGGGAAACCGTTTCTGGCGTTGTTTCACCATGACACGCGGTTATGGTGTGAACCACCAGGTCAACAAGCGATGACTGGGGAATGTTTGCCTGCGAACCGGACATTGACCGTCGACCTTGCAATGCGGGGGAAGGGGGAGGGGAGGGAAGTAAGGGAGCAGAACTCTCCTCGGCGAAAAAGGAATATGAGATCAACTTGGAGATGCAGTCCAAGCTAGCAATCATGAGCTTTTCACTTCTAGTCTCGCAGGCAAGTCGAAGGGGCTCGAAAATTTCCCGAGGCGTGTCACCTCCTTTTCCTGCTCTGACCATTTCCAGGGCATTCTGTGCGGTGTCGCGCAGTGGAGGGGAGCGCTTTGCCTCCTTCGAGGACAATATCGTCTCCAATGCAGACGATATAAGAACAACAGAGACAGTGTATCCCGTGGACATTGTCAACGAGCGCTTGTGGGCTGGAGGGGAATGGACAGTACTAGACGGTGTCTGGGGCAATGACTCGGTATGGCCATTAGACTCCACGACTTGGGCAGGGATGACGGGTATGGAAGATCGAGTTGTATGGAGTGAACTGTCAGCAGGGACTGGAGGCTCGGGTTTGGGAGGGACGTGAGATGGAGTGTCGGTAGTTGGATCCTCAGTTGACGTGGCTATGGGATTAACTTCGTTCGCGACAACTTGCGAGGGCATCAAACTGGCTTGTGGGCTACTAGCTGGCTCCAAAGCACCTCGGCTGTCTACCGAAACGCCCTCATAATTGAGAGTCTCCGACAGAGGAGTTTGGATAGGAGCGGGCTGGGACTGTAGATCAAGGGGGATTTGTGAACTCTGCGCGACTGGAGTGAGTTCGTCCTTTTGCACATCCGAAATTTCAACAGGATGGGCGTCGACAGTAGGTCCTTCTTGATCCATGGGTTGCTAGTAGAATGTCCCGGTCGGTGTTACGGCGAGTAGTAAATGGTTGCCAGTTCGCCTTGAGAGTACGCTACCACGTATTAACCAATGCTTCTCGCGCAGTCACCGACAACGGAACTTGCCGTCACCGGGGTCCAACCTGATCACCAAGTGCAATATTAACTAGCTCAGACATGGACACCCAAATCCCTACAGAGGCTGCAGCCGCAGTACTCAAACGTTCAGAACCCCTTCCTGAAACCGCAATTCCAGTGCAAGGACCAGATTTTGACAAGTCCTTGTCACTCCAGGATCTTCTCAGCTGCTACGAGAGAATTGGATTCCAAGCTACCAGCCTAGGCAAAGCTATTGAGATTGTCAACCGTATGGTACGCATGCGCTTGTCTGCATATAACCCGACCTTTATCCTGCTCTTCTCAGCGAAAATGGCGTCTTTCAGACGAACCTGTCCTGGTAGATGAATCGGATGATTATGCGGATCCCCAAGTAAGAGCCCAAACGCGCTGCAACATCTTTCTTGGCTACACTTCAAACCTCATCTCCTCCGGTTTACGTGAGATTATACTCTACCTTGTGAAGCACAAACACGTCTCAGCGATCGTGACGACCGCGGGGGGGATCGAAGAGGATTTCATCAAGTGCCTCGGCAAAACGTACCTCGCTGATTTCAACATGGACGGCGCAGATCTTCGGAAAAGAGGTCTAAACCGCATTGGGAACCTCGTCGTACCGAATGACAACTACTGCAAATTCGAGGATTGGTTTATCCCCATTCTCGATATTATGCTGGAGGAGCAGAAAGCTTCCGGTCAAGTATGGACACCAAGCTCTTTCATTCGCCGTTTGGGAAAGGAAATTAACAACGAAGAATCTGTGTATTACTGGGCTTATAAAGTGAATACAATGCATCTAGACGAAATTGCTTTGCTCTCTCCGAACGAGGCTGATCCACATTACTCCAGAACGACATTCCAG
>JBBPRU010000223.1:0-12408 GCA_038093245.1 Boletus holoroseus
TATCAGAAAAACGAACGAACAAGACACATCGAGAGGACGGACGATTGACTGCGGAGTGGGGGTAGAGCAATGGGAGGAGCTGTAGGGGAGAGGTATGTACGTACGTTCAGAAAAACTAGGTGTTCGGTAACCGGTGGTAACTACGACTAACTACTGGTAACTACAGATGGGGTTTGAAACAACGCACGGACCGGAACTGAGCGGCTGAAAGGTGCTACTTTTACTACTACGTGAAAAAAAGAGTTTAAAAAAGGGGAGAGATGCAGACAACAAATCCAATCGATGGTCGACACAAAATGGTAGAAGACACAGGTGGTAACAGGGAGAGAGTACGCTGATTACGATTACGGGGGGTCGTTCGGGTCGTAGAGGGGTACATTGGATGGTGCACGTAGGTCGTGGATAAGATCGTCAAGATATTATCAGGGAGAGTTGGCGATGAAGACCCGATTACACCCCATATCGCGTCGCGAGTCTGTCTTGGATGGCTGGGGGAAAGACGGCCACTTGAGCTTGCCACCCAGCAACATCATGGTTCCGGAACCCTGTCAAGATTTGTTGGAACATTGCGTTGAGCTCCGGGGAGGGGTTATTCCACCGCACGATGGCGTTACAGAACCACAACAGACTCTACAGGTATGATTGGTCAGCTTTTGACCACAAGATGCCCCTAGATAAACTGACCTTGGCAATACCAGCAGGGTTCGTCTGCACAAGGGTGCAGAGACCACGGAAAGCGGAATCCTTCTCTTCGTTGTCACGGATCTCGTACAATGCCTGGCACCATGCTTGAGCAAACTCTGGCAGATGAGGTGCAACAAGAACCGGATGCATGAGACCAATCCGACCGATCGATACGGCAGCATTTTCGTGGAGACTACGGGGTGCCTTTGGGTGTAGCAAAATTGGAATGAGACGGGCGATCAAGGGGTTGACCCATTGTTGGAACTCGGGATCATCTACAGAGGCGGAAAATGAATGGGAGATGCCACAGACAGGACCCTGAAAAACCTTACCTCGTCCGTAACGTAGTGCAACTTCGCCAACAGACCACGCGGCATTGTTGCAAGCGCTGACAAATTCCATCTTTGGCTCAGGATCAAGCTGTTGGATGAGCTCTACCATAATCGCAGGAAGATGGGGCCGCAAGAGGGTGAAGCATCCCATCGCCAAATCGCCAACAAGTGCATAGGCCGACTGACGCACAGATGCTTGTGGGTGCTTCAGGCAAACAGTAAGTAGCGTGAGAAGATTAGGTTGCGTGTGTGAGATGATGGGTTCTAGAGCAACACCCAGGCCCTGCGCTAGACCTGATAGGAGATCCAGCGATACGACAAGAAAAGACTTGTCGGGCTCATCCAAATCCGGGTTTTGCTGGTACGCTTGGTATTGAAGGAGAGATTGGTGGACGATATTGACACATCGCTGGAAAACGAGAGGTGCGTATGGCGTAAATCCAGGTCCCATAGCAATTGCAACTGAGGAAAGACACTGCAGAACATGTTTAAGCATCAACTACATCTGATCATGGATGTATTACCTCGAGCAAGGGGATCAGATCCTCATCGTCATCTTGTAGTTTATTCCATCGGCCAGTGAGTGGGGGCATCAATATCTCAACATACTGGGGATTTGACAATGCACGTCCCACAGCGTCTGCGAGGGTGCCGATTGCGTCGTACAGAATGAGCATGTTCTTGTGTTGATACTTCTGGAATGCGAAAACCAGGTTACGCAGAACTGGCTCGAGGTAAGGGGAAAGTTCCGCGCCGGCATCCTCTTCGAGCGTCGCAAACGCGCTGCAACCAGCCTCTTGTACCCGTTTGTTGTCGTCCAAAACCATCCGAAGGAGCTAGTCAAGGTATGAGCTAACGAAAAATAGTTCGTAGGTCTGACACGTACACCTTCCATTGTGGGGATGAAGTATCGATTCTTGTGTTCTTCCGATATTGGCTGTGTGCACCAACTTGCATAGCGGCCTAGCGTCCAACAGGTAATCGAACGAACAAGGGGCTACGGAGGCTGAACATCAGGGATAAATCATGTCTAGTATCACGTGACGTACCTTGGGATCATTCAGTGTATTGAGCAAGTAGGGGATGAGAACCTTCAAGTGTTCCTCGATGAAATCAATACAACCTTATCATTTTGTTAGCATCGGACTGGTTGGGAGCATTAAGCCAAGCTCACCCTCAGCCATAGCACCCAATGCTAATATCGCACTCTCCCTCTGTAACCACTCTGCACTCCATAGCTTGTCTTTCAAGGGGGAAAGGAGGACATTCATCAGGTCGGCACCGAATCTGACAGCTAATACATCCAAAGCAGCAGCGGCACATTTCCGGAGATTCCATTCCGTGGACATTTCATCAGCAAAGTCGTCGTCGTCCAGGTCATAGTCGTCCTCATCGTCGTCTATCGTTTCCTGACCGTACGCGCTACGCTTGGCCGTATCTTCGGCAGTCTCTGCCCCCTCACGCTCCAGCCCATGAGATTTGGAACCATAATGGCGTGGTTTTATGTCGGTCTCCTTGTCGGGGACGGTGGTGTCTTCAGTGTCCCCCTCGAGCCAAAGCAGATCGTCTTCGCCGTAAACCATGCAATCGAGGAGCACAGGAGCTACACGACCAAGGAGGGGGTGCAAGTAGGGTGCAAGATCGGGGTCTTCGGCAAAAGTCAACCAGAATTCACAAGCCTCCAATGCGACACTCTCATTTTTATCCTTTGTCGAGTACAACATATACTCTGCAACGTTCGCCATCTCTGGCATGAGCTTCTCAGGTCGAGCAGCAAGGAGTAGTACGAGAGCCTGGCACACATGGCGGCGGACTGGAGGGTCTTCGTCCGATGCGCGCTTGAACAGACATGCGATGAATGTGTCGATGTGCGCAAAAAGTGACTGAGAATTGATCGGCACGAAATAAGATAAGCAAGCGACGGCGTGGGAGCGCATTTTAGGTAATGGGTGCTCTGATAGCATGAGGAACTTTGGAATCATGAAGTCAAGGGGGCGAGTTCCATTGATCTCAATGTCCAGTTTCCGCGGAAAATCTTCGCAAGCTTTTTCAAAAACGCTGAAAGCAGCCTATGCTTGGAGTTCAGTACGTGATTTCAACGATGCCAAAAGGCGAGTGGAAAGACGGCAGCAAATCGAGAGCCCTGCGACGACTTCGGGGATGAAACTCGCCACCAAGGCACAACCGAGAGACACTCTTAGCAGAATATACGTGCCGTCAATCTGCCAAATAGGGCGCTATACTGCTCCGAACAAACGATGCAGCGCCTGGTGCACTCAGCGCACGGCATCATGCTATGATACACGCCGCAGAATTATAGTGTGGAGGTAGGTAGCACACCTTTCAAGTACTTGTGGACTCACCTCTTGACGATTTGGATCATCTAGCATAGCAACGAGTTGCTCGAGACAATCGGGCCAATTTTTGGGTTCCAAGACCCCTAGGAACGCCACGATGTCCTGACCCGCAGCGGTCCGGACCAAGGCAGAAGGGTCACTGAAAGCAGAAAGGACGGCAACTTTTGCATATTCTGCTACATCAGGAGAAGCTTTGAGGATCAGGTAGGCGTTGTTCTTGAGGAGGTAACCAGCAATTGTCCGAATCTGGTCCTCCTCCTGTGGCAAGGCAGCCAAGATATGGGCCAGATATGCTATGTAGTCTGGTACACGCGTGAAGCTATTGAGTTTCTATGTAAATCGAGGTGAACACGACAAGATCGGGATAAAGAAGGGCGCTGCTCGTACATGAGTGATGGTCCTCTGAACTTTGTTTTGTGTGTCGGTGGAATCGCGTATCGTCTGTAGAATTTCCTGCAATCCCGCAGGCTGAGGACTCCAAGATGCCATCGCGCACGGGCTGAGACGCGTCAAGGGAAGAAATGTTTGAGCAAACGCGCCGGATGAAAGAGAGAGAACGGCCAACTTCTTTCAGCCGAGCTGGACCTCTCTCCTCTCTGTGTACCGATGTTTATCGCCCGTGGGAATTCCATATCTCAGCATCGGTCACACTGTCACAATGTCACAAATTAGGATCAATCCAACTTCGATCACCCTGGGGAGTAGAGAGAGCTTGCCGAGCTAATTCCATTCACGTTCCACTATATATAAAGGTGCCATCAAACTTTGCTGCGGGTGATATCTGATGTGCATCAGTTTTCGCGCCGGAAACTCGGTATTCCAGGGCTGTAGATAAGCCAGTATCGAGCGGGCCACCGCTTCCCACTGCTCCTCAACTGTACACGCACAGGACCAAATTAATGAGCCACTAGGCAGATCATGAGCTGATATTACTTGTGACATGCAAGTGAATCAAAAGTCAAAACTCGGAGCTTCTCGGCGCTTATGGATCCTCAAACACCCTTCGTGCTCTCTCTACCTTGGCCGGTATCGGGTCCACCTAGCAGCCAGAGTCAAGCCCAAGATCGTATGTACACGAAACTCGGCCCTCAGGCCTCGTGCCCATCTGATTCGGCTCCGAATTCCCCCCATATGATGGCGCGCGCTCACGCACTTCGTTGTCAATCACTATGATCCTACACATGCTGAGCCAGTGGGTAAAACATCAATTAACCAAAAAAGCCAGTAAATACCCCACTACACTAAATTGACAACCCAGCTTACATCTCTTTTCATTCGGTATAATGTTCACCTGAAGGTGACACGTTGAGCTTCTCAATGATCGTCTTCACCCTCTCATACACAGCAAAAACGATGGCTTGTCCAGGCGCAACGCGGAGAACTCGCGGCGTGATACCCTTATAAAACGACCTGGCACCTTCCTGGCGCCACATGTCCTTTGCAATGATTGATATTCGCTGGATCGCAGTGACTTGCGGTTCCCATGTAGTCTTTTGCAGCCCTTTCTCAAAAAGTCAGTCATCAACCCTGATGTTATCCCTGCGGAACTCACGTGTTTTGATGGTGTCAATAGGGGCATTGGAGAACGGACCCATGGCCCCGGATATCAGTCCGATTATCATGTGCTGGTACGATGGAAGTTCAACGAGATCAGGCTGGTATCGGTGCGCTAGTTTCTTCAGTTCTTGGTATGCCGTGAAGTTTGCGCCTGACAATTCCATCACAGCTCAGATGCTAGCCAAACACACGATTCTCCGAATGAACGCTCACCCTGGTTAGTGGCTTGGCGTAGGGCAGTAAGAGAGACACCTCTATAAAGTGTCCCGATTCCTTCCTCGCGGACAATTGTGTAAACAGCATGTGCTGCATTGCGATACCGTGGCGCCTCAAGCGGATCGACCAGCGAATGTTGTTGGGCCTGCAGTCTGATCTTGACCACTTCCATGGGACAGACGACGGCTATTGCCTCCGACGTACCGGCAGCAAGACCCGCTGACGGAAGCGAACAGTAACCGTGAGACGCCATGCTCGGCGTTATCGACAGCGAAGCAACATACCGATGAAGATATTCCCAACGCTCGTCTGCCCAGTGGCTTTATCTGCCAACCAGCCTTTGTACGTCTCGAAGCTCGCGAAGCGGATGGCCATTTTAGGGACAATGCCCGACAAGACCGCACCGAGCCCCTTGTATAGCGCAAGTGGAGTTTCGCGTTGCACGATCCGGACGCCAGTCGCGATGACACCGCGCGGTTTTGTCTACCGTGTCGCACGCTATCCTCAGTGTGTGGCCTGCGGTCAGAATGAGTTGGGCACGCACCCCGGGTGCGCTGCCTGTCCTGGAGAGCTGCATCCGCACCTTGATGGTGTCGAGTGGTTGGCAGCACAACTGGTTACGAGCGGTGTGAGGACCTGCTCGGCGTTGCTGCAATCTGGAAGACGCACCGCTTCCATCGCGCCAGCGATCCCACCAGCGGTGATGTGAGTCGCAAACCCGACTGGCTTCTTGTCTCCGTTTCGTGACATGGGCCGAGGAGGGTATGTATGGCAAGGAAATAAAAGGAGGAGATGGTACTAGTGGAGAGGAGTCAGATCCGGCCCCATAACCCCTCATGATTTAACGTACCAAATCCGGTCTAAACCTCCTTCGCGTCCGCGCGGATTTAACATGTGAATTGCCACATTTGGCCACCCGCGTTACCTCCATCCACTTTGTACCTTGTCGAGTGCCTTCCGCTCTTTGTCCGACAACATGTGGTAGAGGCAAAAATCATATGTCAGATAAGTAAATCCAACTACGTGCTAAGATACTGTGGGTATGTCAATGTCGGATGGAGAAAGCACGATAGCGCTGGCAATGCGATAGCGTCGGGATGTTATAACGACTCTACAAGAAATTGAAGGCTTGGCGCGTATTCGCGTCGTGATGGCCGCGATGTCCACACGAAAACCAAGTCTAACCAAGTCCGATTGTGTTGCTGATGTGGTAAAAAAGAAAGATGAGAACGTGCTACCTTGATCGGCCCTCCTTGGCGTTATCAGGTAATGATAATAGGCGGCTTCTCAGTCGTCGGCGTTTCAGGCATATCCACGGATCGCTTCGGAGGTTCAGAATGATTCCTCGTCCCGGGGAACTTCTTGCGGCTCCCAAACTGATCCTCTAATGGTGTCGGTGTCGTGCTTGGCCCCATTAAAGGGACGTGTGAAGACTTTCCACTGCGCCAAGGCAAAAGCAGGGCTGAAGAAGGAAAAGTTGTTGAGTCCATTCGCCGCGAGGTAAAACGTAACGTACGTTACACCCAAGGATACCGCAAGAATGATCACTGTCGTCATAGGTGGTGAATATCCGTTCGTCATAGTGTCCTACACCACCAGTAAACCAAATGTCATACAGGCACCATATAAGACGCACCAGAGCATGATAACTGTTTCTGTCAAAAAGGTAGCGAAGCCCACGGCTCATACCAGATTGTTGGTTGATGACAAGGTCGAATCCAAGGCCACATAAAAACGAACCAGTCGAAGCGCATCCGTTGAGCTGCAAAGTAAGTCTGTCAGAAAGCATCCAGGATGGGGCTTGGTGGGACGGCATACTATCCCCCATCTCTGATTCAACACGACGAGGATATTCCCAGCAACGCCGCACACGCCTATGATGAGCCAGTTGATGAAGAAGATATCCGGATCCGAGATGAGCAGTCCGCTTCGGAGGAGGACGACGCGGACACCGATGGCCAGACCGCCCAGAACTCCAAGGACCAGGATCCCGACAACGCGGGTCAACTCCAAGAAGCCCAAACAAAAGCCCATGATGAATAATACGAGAATGCAGGCAGTCAGAGCAACATCGGAAACACCGACATTGTCCAGGGTGTTTACAATGACAGCCCAAGCTTGAGGCCGTCGTCGAGGTCAACGTCGAAACGATGACGCGAGCAAGAATGCTTACAGGTAAGCACAGCGGCTGTTCCAATGGCCGCACCCAGAGTTAAACGCCACCCACGGAAGCCTACCAAAAGAAGAGGGGCACCGACAACGAAAGAGAAGACAATCCATAAAATGGCACTTGTCGAAAAACCGGAGCCACTGCCGTCCGTGGCCAGCCCTTGGGGGATTTGCTGGCCCGTGACGGGGCTGTACACGACCGTCGCCCCAGTGCTATTGTCGAAGATGACGTTTGGGTCTTCGACGCGCGTGAGCTGTTGACCAGCAAGTGCAGGAACGACCGTGGAGACTCCGCATACGAATTGAGTAGCAAGAACGAAAGCCAAGGACCACGAGAAGGAACGAATAGGGCGGAAAGCAACCGCCATAAGTCACTTGGTGAGACCACCACTGGCGGAAATGAGAAAGAAGGAGAAAAGAGCGACGACGGGACTATGTAATGAACGGAAAGGTTTACCGAGGTCGGGTGAAATGATGTAAAGGGTAGAGCACCAAACTAAAAACGACTGGAAATTAGAGGCCGTCGTTGTTGATCTGGACATGCAGCTCAGTTGGCAGTCTCTTCCGCTTACGTGTTTCTCAAATTGTTACTCACCCTGGAGGACTCCACACTGGCATCCGTCGCGGTGACAACCCTCTGGGTTGCGATGTGCTTGCCATTCAGTGATTTTTTATTTTGGTCAGCCTGGAAGGTCGCAAGCATTGAATAGGGTAACTCTGCCGGATCGCGGACTCTCACCTTTCCGTTCACGTTCCCAAGGTTAATCCTGAGCTAGCCAAAGTCATGGACGCCAACCAGACCACTGCAAACGCGCTCGCAGAACTCAGGAGGGAATCACAATCCATCTTCAATCGTATCCACTCGATCGCCGAAGATGCAGCGTTCGTCAAACAAGTGCACGATCACTACCCCAATTTCCCATTACTTCGTATGTTTCTCTCACTCTTGCGCTGACATCCTGCTGATGGAAACGCCAAGCCAACATGCGCTGCGGCACTTGGTATACCGACCCAAGGATAGTATGTTTTGAAACATCCGCCTATATCTGCTTTACGTTTGCCAGGCTTCTACAGAGCGTGCCTACTTCAAATCTACAGATGGCCACACGAACAACTGGAGCTTTAATTTACGCAGACCTAATCTCCACATTCTTCCCCTGATCGCCAAGCATGCCGGGTAGGTGTCTCATCTCAATTTAGCGCATCATTATTTCATCCCACGCAACAGGCTCGTTCTAGTGGATTCGACCAGGGCTGGGAAACGCATCCCGGACGCGCTGTCAAAAACAGTACCGATATGGTGTTCCGTCGTCAACCGCGCGATCCTCAAACGAGCCACCGAAACACACCCTCAGGCTTGGGACACCGCACTCTATACCCCACCGGGAAGCGTCAGTCCACAGGAACACAGTCAGATCGAGGGAAAGCTCGACGGATGGGCTTCTGAGCTCGCGGTAATGATTCTCTTATGGTACTTGCCGTGTGCATTCACTTCGAACTTCAACCATCCCTTAGGGCTCCTCCTACTCACTCCCAAATTTGGATTACCCACTCCGTCCGATATGGATCACACACGCCACGACCGTGTTCCCCACTTTTTCGAAACCGCCTCACTCTGCGTTCTACCCAATCATATGCGTATCTGCCTCCAAACAAGTCATGGAAGGCGTGGAACGCCGAGCCTCGGGGTTTGCCTACATCCAAGGATCCGGGGACGATCACGAACTCTGGGGCATGGTCCGTATTCTATCTCAGCTCTCAACGCTCGTGGACACCTTTTTTTATATCGCTAACGCTGTTTATTGTCTTCGTTTGTTCCAGGGTCTCACTCCGAACTTATACTGGAGGCGCTGCGACAAGATCTTGACCTTGGGACCTTCTGATATCCCAGACTTCGTTCGGTCGCTCGTCTCAGCGTCCTCTGATGACGCCATGGATCACATCCAACCTCCATGCGGCACGCCCATCCAACGTATTTCAGGACGTATTTCGATCTGCAACATAGCTTCCTTACGGCGACCCAACTTGTTCCAAACACACCACGACATCGCCTTCTTGTGTTGTACGCCCAACGATCCGAACCGCCTCACAGGAACCGTGGGGGTATTGCCAGGGGAAGAGTTCAGAATGCTGAGCATTCAGACCCCAGAAGGAAAGAAAGGCCAACACCACTTTCTCACCGTCGTCCTGCCGCGTTCGATGCCATTCATCCAATGCCACCTCCAGAACCAACGTACCGTCTGTATCGCTTGTAACACCGGGACGGACATCAGTGTCGGCGTTGCCGTCGCTACCCTTGCGATGTTCTTCCGCCCAGACGGATCGTTCTGCTCACAAGGAAACACACGCGATGAAATATGTACGTGACGTTCGGCGAGGCTAATTTGTCTCGGGAAAACTCACTCGACCGAAACGTAGCCAAAGACGTGCTCAAAATCCGCCTTCAGTGGATCATATCCAGCTGCCCACAAGCGAATCCATCTCGCACGACGCTCAAACGTGTCAATGATTTTCTTCTCTCGCCTTCCCGGTCCCTCGACGTTGGGCGCTCCCAGTCATTCGGACAGTACACCGGGCTTGGATGAAAGGGACACTTGGCTCGACCGTCGGCATACTTCCCCGATGATATACGAATCTTAAGAAATAATACATTACAAAGGCGCTGCTGTGAGTGCTCAAGAAGCTGCGTGATGTTAGGGTACCCATCCGACCACGACTTTCATGCGAGGTTACGATCGCCTGGAGACAACGCAACCCGCATCGGAGCAATAAACCACTAATCGGAACGAAGCGTGTACCCCTGCGGCAAATGTCGATGGGACGAGCCAATATTTGCCTGGGTTCAGTATACGAAGGGGGATGCATACCCCAGACAAGGCGTCGCTATAAGGACCCGAAGAAGCCAAAGGCCTGTCCAGGGTGGGTGTGTCGGACGTAGAGGATGATGCAGGAAAAAGGGAAAGATTCAGCGCAGCAGTAGGTGCAGGTGAGGTGAGATGTACGCGAGCACTGCGATGGGTGCGCGCGTCAATCGTCGAGGGAAGTAGGGAAGGTCATGGCCAACACACCTGAGTTGCGCACTAGACGAGAGCTGAACCTCGTAAATCGGATTCGAATGATACCGTCCATGACTTGGTCCTCCAACGGCAGTATGTTCGCCCCTTGTCAAGTATCAGAGTTGCTTCAGGTCATTCATGGATGTCATCAACACTCACCACTCGCCTTTCGAAACCCTCGCATACATTCCCGCCCCTTCCTGCGGGATAGGCGCTAGGTCGAACTGACGTAAACTTTCAATCTTGAGCGTGAATTTCCCGAGGTGCATTTGAGGTTCAAACGCGGAAAGGATCACGGTGTAGTCGCCCGCTTTGGGGTACATCAGCCTCGACGCTGTAGAACGAGAACATTGGGACTTACGCGCCATGTCTTCCACCGCTCTTGCTCGACCATATGTGTATGCCCCGGAGGAAGTAACCACCTCCTTTTGCGCTAACCTATACGGTAGTATAAGGATCCAAACAGAAAACATGAGAAAAAGGACACCAGTGCTCACTCGACAATCCGCTCGCCGGAAGACCAGACAACGGTCACGTTCAGTGGCACTTCTCTGGGACCCTGCGCACTCAGTACCACGACGGACTTTTGCCCCGTCCTACTCTTCCCGCCCACGCCCGTTGTCTTCGAATTCCCCACAAACCCCCTCAGATGTGATCCCTTGCCATTGGTCAAGAATGCATCTATCCTGCTCGGGCCAGCACTCTCGTCATGGATACGAAGATGCCATTGCGGGTTGAGCATGTACGTCGGATGGGTATGATTCCCACCCGCATTTTTGGTGGTGAGCGTACCGTCGACCTGTCGAATAGGTAAGCATGCGTATACACAACGTCGGGTCAACGTTAAGATGCACTTTAACACTGAATCCGCCACCTCTAGGACTGATGGAATCCCCTATCCCCGCGTCTTCGTCCCACCACACTTTGACATCCGCACCGCAGTACACATTCACGGTGAAGAAGACGTCATTGAACGGACCGTCATAACTGGCAAGAACTGAAAGAGCACCAGAGATCTTGGTGGGGGGTCGTGAAGCCGATGAGGGTGTGTGTGACAACGTCGGAGACCCCTCTCCAACCTTTTTCCTCACCAACACATGCGGAGAAGTGGTGTATGGGCCCTACAGAAGATCAACCATGTCGACGATCCCGACAGTAAATCACGAATGAGTTTACCTTCACCTCCGCATCCCCTGTTTTCACCCATATGTCTCTCCAATCGTCCTCATCTTCAGGATGTACAGTCAATGAGATGTACTCCGCTCCCCTGCGAGTATCGGACAAATGTCTTGTCAGGAGGACCCATATATCTTTGTTCATGTCTAGTGGGTCACCACTTCCGTCTGGGGAATTCTGGCAGTCATAGAGCAACCGGAGATGGCGCACAGATGCTGGAAGACGACGGCTTTCCTTCAACTGGACATTCGCTAGACACGGGAAAGAAGTCACCTTGCACTTTATCATTCGCGTTCGCTGGTTTCCACGCCCTGGGTTGCAGTACGTGAGTGTTACTCCACTCCATGACCAGACGGGTTGTCAAAAGAGCTTACTCATGGAAGATGGCGCCGTATTGGAAGAGCCTCGGATCCCAAGACGCATATATACCTTCGAACGTCGCGCATATATCATCCCACCGCATATCGAGCATACCTAGCCACAAACGTGATCCAATCATGTATCACGCAGATCATAGCTAGTACTTACGTGAATCCCTCGGCCTCGAGTGGTTCTCGCACTCGGTATAAGAAGACGGGCTAGTCGCAGGCACCGTCGAATCCACCAACGTTACCCATCGTTCGCTTTCCGTTTCTCGAACATCTGGGTTTGATCATCTGTGAGCATGCAATTGTGGAGATAATATAACCAAGCCCAGAGATAGCCCTCGTTAACTCACCAACAACGGCATAATCGTGCGAAGGTAGCAGCTTCACCCCTTCAATTTTCAGTATCGTCTTGGCGTCCGTGCCTACAGTTAGCACGCAGTGGCCTGTGCCAGAAACCCAGTCGGGGGAAATTTGTCAGGGGAAAGCCGTCGTG
>JBBPRU010000224.1:0-12407 GCA_038093245.1 Boletus holoroseus
CGGGCTGAGCTTCGTCGCGACCAGGTGAAGAATGCGAAACAGACGACGACGTTGGTTTCACATTGTGCACTTACATAAACCTTTCCTAATTAGCTTTCACTCCTATCACCATGGAACTTGTTGTAATTGTATATATCTGAAAGAGTATACGTTATGAGAAAGTGTACTGTACTATCAAAGCGGCGCACTTTGACTTCACCGTTGAGGTACATCGACTGAGGGTCCACACCTGTTATTGAATCCAAAGGTGATATTTACTAGATATACGGCCTGTTTTAGTAAGAAACGTCCACGGTCAAGAATCTGGTCAACAGTTTCCCCCAGCCCAGTGACCTTGTAAAACTTGAAGGTAACTATGGAATTTCAATGCAGTCGCAGCGTAGGCATCCATGCTGCTAACCTACGACCAACCAACAAGCACCAGGAAACTTGGAACCACACGCAAACTTTGGTTTTCATTAGCAATAGTCAAATATCCCTCTAGTCAGATAGCCATCCAAACATATGTGTACCGGGGGGGCTGTTAAACTTCTGTCGATGTTTCATTTCAGTTGTTTTGCTGATAGCAATTCATCCAGTCTTGCAGTTGTGATATACCCGTCCACAGTCAATAGAGGCGCTGTTGTGATGAAGCAAGGTCGAGTAAAGCAGATCGCTGGTGTTTGTTATTGAGACACAAAGCCTACATACAATACCGGTCTACGCCGCAAGAAATTTGTATATCAACCTTCATCTCCAGCAAATCGATGAAAATCGAGGAAGAAGTTACCAGGTATCCTGTCCCATAAATATATGGCTGATATAAATATCCATAAAACACGTCAAGAAATAATCATCAGGCGAGGAAGAAACAAGATGAAAGCTTTTGCAAAAAGCTTAAATGGCTTTCCCAGCAGTCGGTGGGGTGTCCGTTGCTATTCCGGCGTAGAAGGAATCGACTGAAATGCGGGGGCTTGCCTGCTGCTTGGGGACAGATAGTGTCGACTTGACGGATGGGCGTAAAGCCCTAGGAAGGGCGGTCTGAGTCGGGGGTGCTGGAGCGGAGTCCAGCTCCACGTCAGTAAAGTTATGGGGATTGGGCATGTTGGCGCCGACACGAGAGGTCGGAGGGGGATACGCAATATCATAGTCCTCTGGGGAGTAAATACGCTGCACGGCATAGTCTTGTGTAGAAGTTACGGGATATGGTGAAGGATGACTATGTGGGCCTGGTGGAGGATACGCTTCTGGCGAGAAAGCTTGTGGGTGGAAAGCATAAGCGTGGTCCGGATAGTACGCAGCAGCAGGGGTGGCAAGAGCCATCGGGGGTGCACCGTAGTGGGGATGATCGGAGTTGGACCCGTCATCTAGAGATGTGACTTGGGTGATGGGAGGACCGGGCGACTTGTCGAGATATTCGGTGTCTTCTTCGTAGGAACGAGAATGGCGACGTCTTGCGATGAGCAAAGCGACTGCGATCACGCCAGCGATGCTAACGAGACCGACGACGGTGAACGTGCCCGCGACAGCACCGGTATTGGAAAAGAAGCTAAAATGGGCTCAACATTCGGAAGCGGTCGGGGGTGTTTTTACATACCCTGAGGAAGAGGACTGCGTGGAGGTCGAAGAGGGGGTCGCGATGGTTGTAGTGAGGACAACTACAGATGTAGAGGAGGCTTGGGATAGTGCGCTGGCGCCATCAGGGAAGGTTATGGGTGTGGAAGACGAAGATGGCTGTGACTGGGGGACAGCAACAGGTGCTGATGTAGGCGATACAGTAGATGTTACAGTGGAGGTAGATGCTGCCGAAGAGGAAGGGGTGCTACGGAGGAGTGTAAGGTGGTGAGCAGAACTCGATGAGAACGACGTACGAAGAGGGAAGTGCGACAGAAGAGGGAGGTGGTGGTGGGGTGGATGTGGTGGATGGACTGATCGGGAGGGCCGAGGAAGAGGTAAAGGTGGACTGAGCGGGGTCGGAAGAAGAGGTGGTGATCGTGGTGGTGGGGACGGGGATGGAAAAGGAAGGGATGGAGGAAGGGATGGAAGTGGGTAAAGAGAGAGTGGACATGGGAGAAATGGAGGGAGAGTCGGGGAGGAGGAGACTCGGAGGGGCACGCCGTAGCCGATGGTGGTGCGCACGATGAACGGAAAGGAGGGCACAAGCGAAAGGAGGGAGAAAGAAAACGAACGAGAGCCGCATTATGTGCGGTGACAATAAAATGAAATGAGGGACGGTCGCTACGGAGAAGGTGACGATGTCAGCCAAGTGCACTCGGGTTATGTAAGCAGGCTTGTTCTCTCTCATGGCCGTCTCCGCATCCGACATACGGAGTGCGTTGTCGCTGCCCCAGTCCACGTCCCACACCCGCAAATCCCACTCTTCTGCAGCAAAGAAACCAGACGGCATATCCCGCGAACTATACTCCCTCATTGGCCCCGCCGCCCCGTCCCTCGCTGCCCACCTCGCGAAGCCGAGACTCAAACAGAAACCCAACTTTGGCGGAGGTGGTATCGTCAAATGGTATGCCACTCCATTCCTCCCCAGACATCCCCCAACCATCCAGACAGGGAACACAGACCGTTCAGAAACAGCGCCCGCTCAGATCCCCTCCAGCTCTCTCACTGGGTCAAAGTCACTGACCCCGACAGCGGTACGTCATACCCACCCTTCCCTTGCACACCGCCCATCCTCTCCCAGAATATCCGTTTGCAAAGTACAACGTACAGCCAAAGCCGTACAACTACTCCCAGGACGAGTACACTCGTCTCCTAGAGGGTTCGTCACTCTAATCCCCCCTCTGTGCGTCTCACAACTGTCCACAGACAACGAATGGACAAAGGAGGAAACAGACTATCTGTTCAGGATCGTACAAGAATATGACCTCCGCTGGTATGTCATACACGACCGCTATGATTACCCCGACGGCCCCGTGCGCGCGATCGAGGTACATTTCCCTCACGCAGCATTTACCCACACATTGACATCGCAAACAGGATCTCAAAGACCGCTATTACAGCGTCTGTCGCAAGCTCATCAGAAATCGACCGTGGGCCGGGGACGAGCCGAGCAAATCGCAGCTCCTCAACGGCTACCAGTTCGATAAAGGTATCGCCGTCGTCACCTGTATTCCACCGCCGTAGCACATCTCACTCCAACCCGATTTAGAACGAGAAAAGATGCGCAAAAATTACATTGCCAGTCTCGAAGATCGAACACCCGAGGAAATTGCAGAGGAAGACGCCTTGTTCGTAGAGCTCAAGCGACTGGAGCAAAACGAGCGCAAATTCAGAAAAGAACGTGATGACCTCCTTCGTACTTTACTAGGAGTCGACTCTGGTCTTCCTGACATTGTCGTCGAGGAGGACGGTCCCTCAGCCCTTTCCATCGAAGGCATCAAAAAGAAGAAGAAAGGTACTGGTTTGGACACTGATCTACCTCCTACCCCGTCCAACATCATTCAACTTGGCCCGCCCATAACCAAAAAAGCACCTTCAGCCAAGTCTGCTGTCTACGGTGAGATCAACGCGCCCAGGCAATTTCTCCAACTCATCCGACTACAGATGCGCAACATTGCATCGTTCGGATCGAACCCCCCGCTGGCTCGACCAACACGACAAAAGTCACTCACGTCCCTGTCCATCTTCGTAGTTTCAAACTCCCGGCTCCAAAGGCGACCATTGCACCCAAAGTCACACAGGCACTTGCGGAGCTCGGCGTTACATACTCGCGTTTGGTGATGCCAACGAGGGAAAACAGTTCTCAGCTCGAGTCGCTATTAGATGCTACATCTGCCTTGATCGAGACAAAAAAAGTAGTGGATAGGGTGGAGCAAGACATTCGAGTACTCAAGGCAAGGCTGGGCATCAGAGAGAGTGAAAGTGCCGATAGAGATGGCAAGGAGTCAACCCCTATGGATGTCGACGAGTCCAAGGAAGATAAAGATGGAGAAGGGGAGGTGGAAGGTAGGGCTCAGAGCATCGTTAGCGTGAGAAGCAGCAGAAGCAGGAAACAGGTGCGCTGTTTCCCAGGTTGACATGTTTGGGCGTACTGAAACTTGTCGCAGTCACGTCGCTCCATGTCAGTTTCTTCAATCGACACTTCTGCATCACTACCCACACGCACAGGGATCAAGAGGCAGAAGAGGGGGTGATTTTCTTGATGTCGTATGTATGTCATATCATTCGTGCACAATCAGACACCGTTTTACATTGATCAAGCAAATTATAACGGCAAGTATGTCCCTTAGTCGCGCGAAAACCGTAGGGAAAAGTTGACAATGATAGCGACTTGAAATGTCGTTACGTTCATCCAGCGGAAAAGTGAGGACGAAAGCTGGAACTTACTGAGCAGTGCAACGCATAGAACAGTCTATCGAGATCTGATTAGTGCACAGTATAATCGATAGCGACAGTGATACTGACCGGTCCTACACGATCATCATAGGGTCCACGGCCGCCACGGCGGATGGACGCGGCCCGCCAGTGATATGTATACAGAGCATACACCATCACGGCGATGGCTACTTGTATTAGACGTGCGCTCCTGTCTCGGTCACGAACGACGTACCAACGACTGAAAACATTGCGGCACTAATCCTTCCGACCTGAAAGGGATCAGTGGAACATCACGGCAGAAAGAGCCTAGTGCGCACCTGGTCCCCAAAGTTGAGTAGACCAACGGCAAGCCCACCAAGAACGACGGTGAAGTGGAGCCATGACAAAAACGTTCTCTCGTTCGCAAACGAAACCTTGGGTTCCACCCTGATTGGAAGGGCGATGCGCTTGGAAGCAGTACGCTGGAGGAGAGGCTGGGTCGACATCCCGCTCAGGGCTTAGACTAATAGCAGTAAAAAGAGGCACCGCTCCAGAGTCTGAGACTATTCAAAGACTATTCAAGGCACCGGTAATCAACCGGCATTTCAACTCGGTCGCCATCCTCTATTTGGAATATTAGCCCCTGAATTTACGGTGAGGCCACCCCGCTTGTGAGCCCGCATCGGACGGGCCGGTGCCTTGATCAATTGCTGTGAAACTACGGTCACACCGTGTTATAAGCGCAGTTGTCCCAGTTCCAACGCAAGTTCAAGCATGCCACCAGTACTTCAAGAGGACTTTGAATACGTAGACGTTCGAACGGGCCCTGATCACGATGTACCAACCAGCTTTTATGAGAAATGGGTGGACCAATGTTTGTGTTTCCTTGTCCCCTTGTCGAGCGCTCACCTCCCCCACCCTAGCCTCTGCCCAGCATGCCACCCCCGAGCTTATTGCGTAAGTCATCATACGTGGCACGATCGACGAATCGATCGACTGAGCGAGTCCTCCCTCTGCAGCGCGGACGCCTTGCGGAGAATATACCCAGGGTACTCGCTCGTCGTCTCAGAAGACTACAGGCTCACCAGCCTCTTCAAGCTTCCTGATATCAGAATCCATCCTTCAGATTCTGACGAAGCAGAATTTGAACAGGTTTCAAGTGTCATATTTACACCAATACCCAGACGCATCGCGGGCAAGATAGCTGGGTCACTCGTCGACCATGCAATCCTTGGCTCGTATAGGATAACCTGGAATGTAAGAACTGCCTCTCCTTTGGACACCACTAACCGGTATTGAGCAGAATAGCGATTTTGTGGTCCACATCACAAGGGTATGAGTGATGCATGAACGCAAAAGCTTTGACGCGCTGATTTGTGGACTAGTTTCAGAATGGGAACTTTATCAAGACTGTCCATTTCATCCTTCACGACGGTCCCGAGCAGGCAGCGCGAGACCTCGTGCTCACTGCTTGCCTCTATACAGAACAGACCCACGATGAGGTCTGGGTTTTTAATCAGGGTTTCTGGTCCAAAAATGCAGCACTCTGGCTCGAGATCAAAGACTCGTCTTGGGATGATGTCATCATGAAGGAGGAGGACAAGAAAGCCCTCCAGAAAGATATCTACGGGTTCTTCAAATCAGAGATGACGTACAAGAAACTATCCATCCCGTGGAAGGTTGGTATCTGTCCCACCTCAGTACTGTGGGAGGATGTGCTCATAATCCATCCTAGCGTGGCTTGATCATGTATGGGCCCCCAGGCAAGCAAGATTCCTAATTGACCCACTCGCGTATGTGCTGACACAATGTCCTTCCTAGGAAACGGGAAAACCATCAGTATCAAAGTCATTATGAAGACCTGCACCGAACGTGGGTTCACCCCACTCTACGTGAAATCTTTCCAGAGTGAGTGAAGACACTAGTTGAATGATCGTAGAGAACTTACATGGATGCATGAGGTATGCAAGGCGAAGAAGGAGCTATGCAGAGCGTCTTCCTCAAGGCACGTCAATTGGCACCTTGTGTGGTATGTATTGGACGAAACAGATATCTTGTAATCACGCTTAAACATCGTTTAGTTGATATTGGAGGACCTCGACAGTTTGATCAACGATCGGAACCGATCGTTTTTCCTCAATCAGCTTGATGGGCTCGAAGGGAATGACGGATTGCTTGTCATTGCTTCTACCAACCATTTCGATAGACTCGACCCTGGTTTGTCCAACCGGCCTAGCAGGTTCGATCGGAAATAGTGAGTTGATAAACGCATAGCAATCGCTCGCGCTCACTAGTCAACCAGTCTGTTCGATGATCCTGACTACCAAGAGCGTGTGCTGTATGCCAAGTATTGGCAAGAGAAGCTCAAGGACAACGACGATATATCTTTCCCAGAGTCTCTCCTTGAGGAAGTGGCAGAACTGACACAAGGGTTCAGTTTTGCGTATCTGAAAGAAGCATTGTGAGTTAGACGTTTGGCATATACTTGTCCTCAAACCAATCGTCTTTGCCTCTGCGTAGCGTGTCAACCCTCGTACGGATCACCAATGCAGATACCGACGAGGGGGCGGCATTCCCAGTCGTGCTGAAGAACCAGATCATGGTCCTTCGCAGGGAACTCGGAAAGCAGACCCCCGCTCGCATCGTCCGACACCCGCATTTCCAAAAGGCCCAACCAGAGAATGCGTTAGATGAACCAATCCCGCCTACAAGGCAACAGTTCGCCACCTTTGAGAAGGACAAATTCGCCCAAGGACCTCGTGTGCCAAGGCAACTTCCCTTGCCAACGGATGTTTCGGAGGACTTTCACTCGTCTCAGACGGCCCGGATCATTCGCCTGGGCCAGCTTCCCACCAACTCTTCCAGGCCCCGGGTCATTGAGAAGCTTCATGGAGTAGTAAGAACGCCTCCTTCTGGTAGACCTTTCCCGGGATGCGTTCTCCACGCCCCACCTTCTGTATATCCGCAGGTGATGCCCGGTTCTTTATCGTCCACGAACCCGGATGCGTTGCAAGACCCAATTCGCCCAGCCTGGCGTGGCGCACCAGTGGGGTCCAGCGCCAGCACCGATGGTGTGGACATCAGGCCCAGGAACCCGTTCTCCATCGACAACCCCCCGTTGATCAGGCTTGACGATGATGTCCATGTCAAAGAATCTACCGACCGTGACGATTGAATTCCCACTTGAGGAACTTGATGATGGACATCGATACAAGCATGTATGTATTCCCCTGTATCTCTACCCTGTATTGTCGCCGCGTTGTCATGTCATTTAACAAGTTGAGTGCTGTTGTGATCTGTCGTGCCAGTGCTGCTTTGATCGAGGGTGTCGACAGCCTGTCCAGTTCAAAAGACTGTTCGACAGTGACCTCCCGACAAAACAAATCGTTGAGCTTGATTTTCCTTGATCAACGCGTCCACAAGTTGTTCTGCCCCATTCAAAGCTGCAAGACAGCTTGTATAGAATGTGATCGCTTGATGCAGGCCGTTAATTTGGAGAACGCGTGGTGAAAGAATGACGAGGACCCTGGATCATTCCGCGTGATATTCATATTAGCGTTTGCGAGAGGCCCGGGTCGAACCGGAAACCGGATCTCCGGGAATGATCTCGTTCCGGTTGCTCCGCTAATGTCATTCTCCTCGAGAAACCGCTCGTAATGGCCTAAAATCTCTGAAAACGCGCTAAGGAACGAGTGCAACTACCGGTCTCTCCCACACTTGTCATGTCACCCCAGGCTAGGTAAACGAAAAATTCGAACAACGACCCCGTCTCGACTTCATAGGAGCATCGCTCACCAGCACCACGATATCTATCAGAGAACAACATCCGGCAGACAGCGCGTCGTGTTTATAGTCCAATGTTTTTACCCAGTCCCGGAGGACGATTTCCGGTCGGAGCGACGACTTTCAAATTAGCTGTTCCACAACGTTCCATCAGCAATGCCAAGGTCCGCTCGGGAACATCTTCTGATTTGAAACATGTTCTCGTCCTTGAGGAGGTCGCCTTCACTGCTTATTACCCCGCCGATGTCTCGCCGAAAAGCACTCCGAGAGGCCTTAGCTGGTTACTTCGGTTCGTCGGAGCTCCTTGGTTTGCTTGGTGTTACTGAGCGGGCCATCATTGCATTCAGTCCGTTGACAGCTTCATTGCAGGGTTATTGCAACTATTCCGGTAAGTTGTTGAGTCTGGAGCCTTGTTCAACTTTTCTAATCACCCAACAGGCTTATCCTTGTGGTTCTTGTGGCCACTTGTATATCTTTTTGGTGCCCTACTCAAGGTTCGTAATCATCCCTCGTATCTCTTACACGTTTGACCGAGTTATCCGTAGATACCTGTTCATCCTGAAGCACCACTCCTCAATCCCCACAATATCAAAACTGAATCTCCCAAGTCTTCTCCCTGGCCACTTGTCATCTTTTCGCACGGATTGGGAGGCAGTGGAACCGCGTACAGGTAACCGCACCTTTCCTCTAAGGGCCCCTGTCGTTTACTCTGGTACAGCCAATTCTGCACACGGATTGCATCTTCTGGACGTGTAGTGCTTGCCATGGAACACCGGGATGGATCGGGGCACGCTGCTATGCCTTCGTCCTCCGATCCAATACTATACATCAAGGAGACTAGTTTGGTGTAAGTCTAAGATGTTCCAGTATCGGCAATGTCCTTAACCATGTTCGATCTTAAGCTGGCCACCTGACCATCCCGCTGAAGAATGTAATATGCTATCTTTTCGAGGTGAACAGCTCGACTTTAGAAGAAAGGAAATATACCATGCGCTTCGAGCAATTCGGAATTTAGTTCGCGACGGTCGCGAAGATACTCGAGATTCTTTGGAAACCACAGGAGATACTTCCATCGATTGGTCAAGATGGTCCAGAGTTGGGTCGGAGAAGCCAATTGAGTGCGAAGAGAATATTGTACTCGCTGGACACTCGTTCGGAGGAGCTACTGTCGTAAGTGTCAATGACATTCGTTTCATTCACGGGAAAGCGTCAACTGAGTGGGACAGCTGTCAATACTCTCCAACGCACCTCCTGATAATGAGCCTCCAATACCCGTTCAGAAAGCTCTGATACTCGACCCTTGGCTTGAACCATTACCCTCTCTAGGCCCTTTACCCCACCAAAGATTCAAAGAGGAACATCTTCCCAGCACATTAGTCATAAACTCGGAAAAGTTCACGCTTTGGAAAGATCACTTTGAGCGCTTGATGGAAGTTGGAAGGTCTTGGACAGACGGCCGGTGGGAGTTATTGACTATTGGTACGTTCTATTCTCGCTAAACAACAGCTGAGGGTCTAACACCTGAAAGTTCGATCCGAACATATCACTTTCTCGGACTTCCGTGTTTTGCCACTCATATCTAGCAAGGCGGCGCGATTGATCTTAGACAAGATACTACATCTCTCCTTGGTATTTCTGGATGGCAATGCGAGTAGGACGGCTGCGGGTTCGTCGACGAAGAAGATGGAGATCAGAGTGATTGGCCAGCGAGCTGATGGTCGACCAAAGCGACAAATAGTTGGGAATCTGTGCGATGTTATCTCCCACTAGTATACCACGTCGTGTGCTCTAGATGAGTTACTAATTATTGTGATAGATTAGATAACAAATGACTCGACGGACGAGTCCGGTAGTAACCACATCACATTACGGGCTTGTGCCAGCGAATACTATTGTTGCTCTAGACTCACGACGATTCCTTACCATGCCCGCACAGGGAGACACTCCTGATGCCTCCATTTCTCTGTTCCAGTCTTTGGGGCTATCGAAATCCAAGGCCGCTGAGGCGGCCAAGAACGCGAAGAGCGCCGCGATTCTGAGAAACCTCATCATCTCGCACGACCTTACCTCCGAGTCGGATCTTCTCGGGGAGAAACGAGCCGTACTGATTGCAGCGCTCGCTGTCCAGCTTATTAAAGCGCCGAATGTCGACGGTGCCAAGCAAGGCTACATCGTCAAAGCCATCCGTGAAGAGAAGCTCAAGTCGGTGGATCAAGTAAACGGTCCGTCGTTTCTAGCTGTCCTATATTTTCTCCAGCGATCGATTGGACATTGTGATTAGTTGCCACTAAATTCCTCGAGTCTCACTCGCTGCCGGTGAACGAGGTCGAGTTCAACGAGACATGTGGCATAGGTGAGTCTACAATCTCCATACCAGTGGCCTGTAGGTCGCTCAACGGTTATATGATCAGGATTCAGTATTACGCCGGTCCAGCTAGACGCCTTCGTTAACGAATATATTCAGTCAAACTCCGTGTCCGGGTGGACCAGCCTCGGAGCCGTCATCAGTGGGGTGAAGAATATCCCTTCCCTGCGATGGGCAAATCCGCTTGAAATAAAAAATGCCGTCGAACGCGTCTTTACACAAGTTTTTGGCGCGAAGGAGACTACGAAACCCAAAGTAAAAGTAGGCGACACCAATCATATTTTGTCATGATATCATGACTTTGCCTTAGGAGTCGAAGAAGGAAACCGACCCGTCTACTACTGGCGAAACATCGGACAATACTGCGGCGCAAGTCTCTGACGCTGCGCAGAGCGTCAAATCAAGGAAGACAGTATTCGAGGAAGGTTTCCTCGGCGCACTCCATAAACCAGGTGAAAACCCACAGATTAAACCCGAACTTCGCGATGGACACTTGGCCGTTACCGGTGGCAGGGTTTATACACGGTTCCCCCCAGAACCGAATGGGTATTTGCACATAGGTCATTGCAAAGCTATTCTTGTGGATTTCGGCTATGCTGCACATCACGGCGGGGGAACATACCTTCGCTTCGACGACACCAACCCCGAGAAGGAGGAAGCAAGATATTTCACAAGTATCATCGAAGTCGTTCGATGGCTTGGCTTTGAACCATGGAAGATCACCTACTCCAGCGACTATTTCGACCAACTGTATGAGCTCGCCATCGAGCTAATTAAACGAGACAAGGCATATGTTTGTCATTGTTCTCGTGAGTGGCCACTGTCCGATTCTCGACTTCTACTCAAGCATCGTGCCCAGAGGAGCAGATGAAGGCCGACAGGGGTGAAAAAGTCGCTGCTCCCCGAGCATGTATCCACAGGGATAGGCCGGTTGAGGAATCCCTTGCAGAGTTCCAGAAAATGAAGGATGGCTTCTATCGTCCCAAAGAAGCGTTTTTGCGCATGAAGCAGGATCTGACCGATCCCAATCCTAAGATGTGGGACCTGACAGCTTATCGGATTCTGGATGCGTCACATCACCGTACCCACGACAAATGGAAAATATACCCTACATATGATTTTACACACTGTCTCGTCGACAGTTTCGAGAACATATCGTACGTCATCCATCTTGTTCTGCGTTGTCGATAGTGAATTAAAATGGTGTATAGACATTCGCTGTGCACCACGGAATTCGTGACTTCCCGCCAGTCATACGATTGGCTTTGCGACGCACTCGAAGTGTACAAGCCAAAGCAGTCCGAATTTGGAAGGTTGAATGTGACAGGAACTATAAATTCGAAGCGGAAGATCTTGCAGCTCGTCAACAAGGGGTATGTCACTGGATGGGACGACCCAAGGCTTCACACTGTCATCGCACTTCGCCGTCGAGGGGTTCCCCCGGAAGCGATTCTGTCTTTCGTGAGCACGCTCGGGGTTTCCACGGCCGAGTCAAACATCCAGATTGGCCGGTTTGATCAGGCCATCAGACAATTCCTGGAGGGAACAGCACCGCGACTACTGATGGTACTGCGCCCCCTCAAAGTCACTATCGAGAACCTACCTGAAGATTACGTCCTTATGGTAGAGAAGCCATTACATCCCAAAGTTCCTGAGCTCGGGACCTCCACTGTTCCGTTCACGCGTACCATCTATATCGATGCCGATGATTTCAGACTGGAAGACTCCAAAGATTACTTTCGGCTCGCTCCAGGCAAGACTGTCGGTCTTTTCCAAGCGCCGCGTCCTATCACATGCACGTCGTACAAGACAGATCCTTCCACTGGCCAGGTCACAGAGCTTGTCTGCAGACTCGAAGACAGGGGGAATGCAAAACCGAAGACGTATATCCAGTGGGTCGCAGAACATGCACCGTCCGGAAGTCCTGTCCGCGTGGACGAAACACGGATTTTCTACCCCTTGTTCA